>PVKA01027911.1:0-29985 GCA_004027165.1 Ctenomys sociabilis | reverse complement strand
ACAAAGTCAATGGAAAATGGAAATACACTTTTTTCAAGTTTCTCATAATAGGAGAAATTATCATACCATGTCTTATAAGTAGAATATATATCAAAGAAATAGTATAAATCATAAAACAAAAATTAAAATTGAACAATATTCAGAACATTAGTCAGACATTAATTAATTTGAAATTAAACATTTCAGAATAATATTCAAAAATTAAAATTAAATTGTGAGTCCTACTAAAAGGCCAGAATATAACGTATTATGTATATGAATCTCTGATCAACTCAAAGTACTCACACCGTATTTGAAAAGGTTAATATATACAAAAATATCAACTAAGGAAAAGCTTTCATGATAATAAAGAATTACTAGGAGTAGAACGTAACAAAAGTACTGGAATAGCAAATATGAAACCAGTACAGTTTGGGGATAGGATAGCACACAAATACTAGTATGTGGTGGATGTGGACAGTGTCCATGATGCTCACTGGTGGCCAGGTGTCACTTGTAGGACTGAGCTACTGCTATGTCTGTGATCTCCACCCTGTAGACCCAGAGAGAATCATGACCCATGGGGTACAGGAGAAGTCCATTTGTATTATGTACTGATGAAAATATTTTGCTTGTATATACAAACGAACAATGGAAACACTGTGGCTGTATACCTCTTTTTCTTCTGGGTTTGTTAGCCTTGTTTGGTTCTTTCCATTCTCCTTGATGGAGTTGTGGTCATTATGATCCCTCACTAGAATATCTTTTAATAGTATGTGTAGGGTTGGCTTTGTTGTCATGAAATTCTTTAGTTGTTCTTTTTCATGGAAGTATTTCACTTCTCCATTAAACTTGAAAGAGAATTTTGCAGAGTATAGCAGTTTGGATTGGAACGTTTTCTTGCAAGATTGAAGTACTTTTCTCCATTTTTTTCTTGACTTGATGGTTTGTGAAGAGTAATCTGCTGTTATTCTGGTGGGCTTTTCTCTAAATGTGATCTGTTTCTTCTTCTCCCTAGCAGCTTTTAGTACTGTTTCTGTACTGAATTTCTGGCATCTTGATTATTGTATGTCTAGATGTGTTTTTAATTGGGTTGATGTTATTTAGAGTTCTACATGCTTCAGTTAGTGAATGTCAGGTTGTTTCCCCATATTTCGGAAGTTTTCTGCTATTATTTCTGCTCATATTTTTTATATCATTTGTATTGATTCCTTCTTTCTCATTGATGCCTATTACTCTTAAGTTGTTTATTTTTGCATCGTCATGTAGATGTTGAATTATTTTTTCCTGCATCCTAGTTGCTTTTAAGAGATGATCTATTCTTGCCTTTTCACTAGCTGCAAAGGTGTCTTCAAGATCTGAAAGTTTATTTTCACTTTCATTCGAATGGTTTTTTCCAGCTGTGATTGAGGTTTTAATTTCCTGTATATCACTATGAATCTCCTTCATGCATTCTATTTCTTTCCTATATTGCTCACTCAAGTATTCAATCATTTATCTATTCTCCTCTACTTTTTTGTCAGTGTCTTCTTTAGGAGCATTTAGTACTTCTTTCATTATAGTTATCATTTCTTTTTTTTTACTTTAGAAATTATTTCCAATTTGATTTCCTCTATACCTTTCTGCAGTTGTTTCTTTACTTCAGATACCTTATTTCAGAGATTTCAGGTGTGTGATTTTCAATTTCTTCTATGCTATTGTGTCTTGCATTTGTTCTGAGTGGACTTGGGGCCTGAGAATGCATTTTGCTCCTTCTCTTTGTCATTTTGTATAGCAATGTCTTCTGACCTTTGATGTAGAGCTATGGTCCAATTGTTACCTTAGCACCAGGTCTGGATCTATCATGTTCAAGTTCACCTGTATCTACCAGGTGGGTGTTGCTTGGGTCTAGCTGCTGCGCTCCACTTCTTCCTGCTGTAGCCATTGGAAGTGAACCTGCTGTGCCACTCTGGAAAGATTCTACTCCTGGAACAGCTGGGTGGGTACTTCCTCTAGCTTCTCTGTGGGGAGATCTGCTGAAGGGTTCTACACTGGTCTTGTGTGATGGAGGAAGTTACACACACATACCTAGTCTGGGCCCTGTTGGAGTGAGGATCTGGTGGGCTATGGGTTGTCCCACTCATGTGCTGGGCCTGGGTGCTGGCTGTAGTAAGGATCCAGAGGGCATTTGCTGGAATGAGGATCTAGAGGGCTCCAGGTGGTCCCAAACATGCTGGGCCTGGGTGCTAGCTGGAGAGAGGATCTGGAGGGCCTCAGGCTACCCCACTCACATGCTGGGCCTGGGTGCACTGCTGCTTTTAATTATTGAGGCTTATGTACAATATTTTCAAAGAATTTCAGGCAGTCATGTTCAAACTGAAAGCAAAAAAGGAAATAATGACTGTGGAATTATTTTATAAATGGTTGATTATCTAGTTACTATTGCTCCTGAGAATGTCTGATCATTTACAGTCTTTTTCTGAATGTCATCCTATGGCAGTTACCTGGATTAAATTACTTTGAGACTTCATGCTACTGTTGGAAGTGAGCTAGTCAGGTGGGATGGTATATTCTTACAGAAAGGGAGATTGTCGCAGAAAATGGGGTGTTGTTATTTATGGATTCAGACTATAAATGCCAGAGGACATTTGATTGCTAAGACTTGTGGTCATCTTTGGCAGAGTGATGCATGAGGTCCTAAAATGCAATAAAGGGAAAGAGGATTGCTGTGTGCCTGGCTGCCTGAACTTAATAGTGGAACACAGTGATGCTGTGGTTGGGAAGCATCCAGGGGTCAGCTTTGATGTGGCAAAAGAAAGCAGTGGCCACTTTTTGAGATGAAGGGGATCAAATGCTGTGTGCACTTTTCTACTGCAACAAAGTGGTTTGACAACTCCATCAGAGATCATTAGATTTGAGTCTGGAGGTATCATGGAAATCTCCTCATTGCTTATTTTCCAGTTGTTTTTCATTGGGTCTCCAAGTCCCTAAGAGGTGCTTTAGGCTCCACAGAATGTGGGTAGAGTGGCTTTGGGTCCTGCTATGTGTCAAATAAGCATGTGACTTATACCTGTTTCATATATGATGGCTCTATGGAAAGTCTCAGTTTTGAAAAAAAAAATGTCCACATCTGAATGCAATGTGGAAAGTACTGATTTTGTGCAAAATACCAACTTTTACTCTGAAATTTTGCAGATGTTTTCTGAATCTGCAGCACACTTGTAGGTATGCATTGTTGGGTGTTGCAAGGGAAAGATCTTCAGTCAGGTTGTAACACAAACCAGTCCCAAGTCAATGACCTGAGTATTGGAGATTGCTAAGTACAGGCTCAAAATTTTGGCAAGAGGCTGGTGGAGCAGCACATGGATGGGGATGAAGACTTAAGGCTCAGGTGCACATCAGTCTTCGTGTAAGCTGTGGGGAGCTCTTAGGCATGTGTTGCATTTCATTTATTTTAGGGAAGGAAAGCTGGATTTGATAGCCTAGCACCAGCCAAGCATTGAACAATGCTCACCTGAGTGGAACAAACTCCTAGACATTTCTTTTTCTTATACATAAGTTGGCTATGATAGCTGAAAAACCATCCTCTGAAGAAAGACTGGTGTCAAACAGCAAGCATCATAATGCTCAGAAAATGAAGGTGGCACCTAGCATTGGCAAGGGAATTCAGCTGAATGAAGACCAAGACTGGCCACTATAGGTGGCTTGGATCAGGATCAACCTGGAAACAACTACCCCTTCCTATTGCTCCAGATTTACATATACATGGCACATGCATATGCATACACATGTAAGTTTTTCTTTTTATATTTAGTTCAACATCCAGTTAACTTATCTTTCATGGAAATGGCCTTTCCATTTCATTCGTACATCAAAACAGTGCAGTATTTACACAGAACAGGTTTACAACATTACGGAGCTGTGAAAGCAAGCTTGGCATTCCTAGGCTGGGCAGTCAGGAAGTTAAAGTGAAGATGATAATCATGCACAAACTTCACATATGGCTGAGTGCTCTTGTATACATGTGGGGGGGTTGAACTCAGGGGAGATTCTAAGTCTCTTTTACAGTCTTCATAGACTCGTTAGCATCTTCACTCTGAGCTGCATCTCCAGGCCTTTTATCAAATGTTTTTGTTTTGAGATAGGATCTTACTGAGTAGCTGTTCTAAGTCAACTAGTTATCAGTTTTAATCACTGTCTCTGTAAAATCACTGTCTTCTGTCAGCACCAAGAGTAGATTTGAACTGAATCACAGGCAGAAGTGGTATATTTGCTTCAAGTTGCCCACACTTTCCCCTTTGGGCTCCACTGCAAGGAGTAAGAAGAGCCTTCCCAGTTCCTACTAGCAAACCAGAAAGGAAAATCTGCAACCAAACACACATAGTGAAGTCCATTACAGTTTCTGGACCCGTAGAGTCGATCTCCACCTCCAAATGTCACACTTGCAGGTAAATGGCCTGACATCACTTCTCCCACATGGCCTGCTGTCCTTCAAAAGCCCATATCACCATCTCCCTTATTTAGGTAGCCTTGCTTCTAGAAATAAAGCTTGGATCTCTGATAGGAGTTGGTATTAAAGGACAGACATTGAGACTCAGATCAGTGTGAAGACTGCCATGAATCTTCAGCACTTAGCTTCTTTTGCTGAACATAGAATCCTCCGTCTTGCCAGACACTAGATGCCCATGTGGCTAGTGATTAGGCTTCATGGTCAACTCCCCAGGCCCTGGGGCTTGACAAATGTGGTGCACAGATGACCTCCCATAAAATGCCAGAGATGGTCACAGTGGTCAAAGATTTTGTGAAGAAAACTTCAAGGCCTAAATAAATTTGTCATCTTCAGGACAATCTCAGCAAAAGCAGTGCCTGGTGGGATACTGTGTTTAGGAGGAGACTGGCAGCTGGAACAACAAGCATGATGGAGGGAAGGGCTGCCCACTCTGAGCTAGATATTGTCAGACCACATAGTTACAAGGTCAGTAGGCACTTTAGGAATTCATCTTTTTTATTAAGTTTATTGGTACATTTTAGATACCCATAATGATCACATTCATTATAGGGAGTGGGTACCTGTTAGACAGTCCAAATTTTGATCACCTAACTTGTTGTTCCAAGACTCTGGATCTCAGCTCACATCTATGAACCTATTCATCAATTTTTCTTTACAACAAGTTGAAGGAGAAAATCACTCTGGCAGATTCATAGAGAACTCAGGCAATATTTGGTCTCATTTGAAATTAGAAATTGAAAATGACTTAGAAATTCTCTGAAATAGGGTACTGAGGGGAAATGATTCCAGGAGGCTATGCTGCTCATTGAACATTAACTTTGTGTCATGGACTGAATGCTGGTGATCTCCCTTGTTTTGAAGCCCTAGACTTTATGTGATTGATTTAAAGATGAAAAATAATTTGGCCTGGATTAAATGATAGAGCTTTTATGATGAGTTTATTGCCCTTGTTGGAAGAGAGATTAGCGAGCTTTCTTTCTTCTTTCCTCCCATGTGAATGAAAGAGGTCATTTGACAAATTAGTGAACAAGGGCCATCTACAAACCTGGAAGCAGACCTTAACTAAGATCTACACATAATGATACCTTGATTATGAACTTCCAGCCCCAAGAGCTATGTGAAATAATTCTCTGTGATTTAAGTCACCAGTGCATGGCATTTCATTATGGAAGCCCAGACAGAAGTGCACATTTTGTGTGGAAGTTAGAGCTTAAAAGACAGTGAAAACTCCTAGCAAGAGATAATGCCAGACTGGCAGAGCTGAGGTCTAAATAGAGCACAGTTATATCTGAGACAAGAAAGTCTGGCCAAGATGCAGGTAATGGTAATGGGTATGTTATTTACTGATCATTGCATTTTCCCTTGTACAGCCCCAGAGCGCATCCTCCGCAGAAGAGGCACTCAACCACCGAGTTGACAAGGCTTGTCCTGGGAAGTCAGCTTTGTTTTCTGTATTCAGCTAGTCTACTGTCCAGATCCTAAAAAAATGAGTGCTTTACATGGATACCGTAGCAGGGAGTCACATTCACCAAAGCCTTCTTTAGTGCTTAGCAAGACTTCAAAGCTGCAGAGACCATCATTGATTTTTGCTAGGGCATCATTCCATAAGGAAGCCAACCAGCTACTTCATGAGAACTTATGGATAGTTACTGATTTGTCCTTACTAAACTGATATGTGCTTGCTTTCCTTATGTTTCTGCCATGATATCCATCTCAATGTATCAGGACCACACAATTTCCCTAAGCCTAAAAGTTGTCCCATCCTATACTATCAAGGTTCCTCACTGAACATATGACCACTGGATATGCCAAGTCTAATAGCCACTTCTCTTGAACTGATCAGCTGTCTTAGTTACATTCTCATGGCAGAGACAAAATACCTAATACCCAAAGATAAAGGAGGAAAGTTTTGTTTAGTTCAAAATTTGTAGAAGTTGCAGTTCATTGTTCACTGGGCTCAAGGTATATTAACATGGTGGAAGGTTATCATAGAGAAGAAGCAGGTTATGGAGGCAGAGACAGCAAAGCAATAAATCATCAAGCAGAAAACAAAAAAGAGAACACAGCATCCCTTTTTCTGTGTTTTATATTCTATCCAGGTTACCAGCTTTTAGGACAGGCAGCACTGATACTCAGGGAGAGTCTTCTCCTTATCCACTCTGAGAAGAATGCCAAACCAATCAGTGTACTAATTTGGTAATCACACACCCTTGATTCCAATATGTACTTAGTCCTGGCATCTCACACTCTAGATCCACCCAACTTTGAGAAGCCCCACCTATCACTGCTTGATGTTTGGGGGACAATCTAGATACATACCACAACACCAGCTTAATGAAGCCATGAATGTTTACTAATGGTCAATTAGTGTCCACTTGGACACAATACCGGTGGCTTATTTCAGTGTGTTCTGGGTTATGGAATATGCAAGATGCCTACTTTAGCATACCCTAACTTCAAAGCAAAGAAATCTAGGAGCAAGACACAGGAGTCTGCCAAGGACCTTCATTTATGAAACACATCTACATAGTTCTTACCTCCTAACATTGCTCGGTTGGGGATCAAGCTCCTGGCACATAGATGTGGGGGCACATTTTAATAAAGCACAATCTAATGAACATTCACCACAGTGCCACCAGTCTGTAGTTGTTGTATGACTTTCTATATTAGTTCAGAGCAGTCTGTATGAAGAGGAGCAGATGAAAAGACATTTGGAGCAATGCCAAGGTCACTGTTGGTATTTATTTGTGATACTGACTATCTCCCTAGCTACAAGAATATGAGGTATTTTATCTTTTTTGCCTTTTCACACAAACATATTTGTAGTCCACACAAAAAGGACTTATATAAAAAATATGAGGTGCCACTGGTTGAGGCTTTGATAAATTGTAAAATGCATGTCTCTCCTGTTCTCAGTTCTTGTGTGTTCTGCCCACATTTTACGATCGTGAGCCTGCAGAACTGTTCTGAAATGTAGTTCGGCAGGCATGGCAGCTTAGTGGGTTTGAGCAGCCACGTGTTGGCAGGTAGTAAAGGTGCTAGGGAGCTGCACTGGTGCACCAAGCTCAACGTTGAAGGCTGTATATGTCTTACACATGAGCAGAAGGAGAAGAGGGTTTTGGCTTTGCAGTGATGCAGCGGGGCATGAGGACGCCCTACTATGAATGCAGCTACTCATCCCCAGCCCTCAGCCACCCTTCCAGCTGCTTTGGACATGTGTTTCCACATTTGCAAGGCCAGTGACTTTGTGACATAATGCGTGAAGTCCTTTCAAGCCATGACTTTTTTTAACTCTAAGGAAGAAAAGTACATCGTTTACCTCCTCTTGAGGCTTCCGCTTTATACTTATATCACTTTACTACATAAAAGTGCCTGAGGTTTTCCAAAGCACAGGGTGCAGTCTGGGGCACTCTGGTAATAAGGAAGGTACTAAAGACTGATTAAACATTCACCAGCTCTCACATATGTTACTTCATATAATCCTCACCACCAGCTATAAAACAGACTGTGGAATTCATTCTCCTAGGATGACTGGTGCTAGCAGCATGGGTAACAGGCACGTGGACATTTCAGAAACTCCTTGAATTATTGCTGTGGCATCTGTCCACCTTGATTGCAGATGAAATGGTGTCTCTGTGTCTAATTTGCTAAATGCTCCAAGTCTAACATGGTGAGCCTTGGCTTGCGAAGCCTGGTAGTTAGAGAATGGAAAAGCAGACCTATTGATCTGGTCAGATAACATTCCAGGTGCTGTCCTGCAAAGACACTGAGTCATCTGAGGTGTGTGGATGCTTCATGACAACTTGGTGTTTGCTTTGATGTTCATAATACTCACTGCAAGAACTCCCATGCTTAGAACGGCTTAGTTCACATGGGCTTCCACTGCTGCCGTCAAGAAGACTGAAGGGCTCTGGGCCTCAGTTTTCTCCTATGCTTGAAGCAGGCTCCCCCACAATCACCCAGACTTTTATGTCACTCCTCAGATTCATTCTTTTCTACTACAATGTTGCTCTCAAGGGCTCCTGCACTGTCTCTTGTGTTAGTTCAGGTCAGGCTCCCTGCAAACACTTTTTCCTACCTTTTAATGTCAATCTATTTATCTTCTGGTCTTAGCTTCTCTCATAAGACTTTCTATTTCTTTCAAAAATCTACCTATCCTTCTTCATTCAGGGTGCAGTATATGACCAAGCATCTGGGTCAGGCAGGGACCTCAGGGAGCTTAGTCTGTTTCACCTGTTTTTCCAGCCCATGAGTATGGCTTGAACACAGATTTTTCACTCAAATGAAGTTTCCTTGCATTGCTTTATAATTCTGCTTGCAGAGAAAGATGCACATGTAACTTTTTAAGTTCTTTCTTGTTTCCTTTTTACACAGAAATCTGACATGATGAAGAAAAAAATGCTTATAAAGTCTCAGTATCTGGCTCAAAGTATTACCACTAACAAATGAGAAAACAGAATTTGAACTAATGCAAGATTTTCTGAAATAAATTTACAAACTCTTTCTATTACAATTTAGACGTTGGTGAGATAAAGAAAGAAATACAATGATTTTTTTTCAAAAGATTATGCACTGTATACAGAATCAGAAATGCCATTACATAGCTGGGAACTATTCTGATGCTATCCAACAACTACTAAAGATCTATAGGCACTAAGCAGTATAATTCTCATGCCAGTCAGGAGCTTAAGAACCAGACCCCAACCATGAAGTATAGGTAATATGCAATTTTAAAGAATGCCTAGGATGAGTGTTCTAGGAGTAGATGGATAGAGGACTCCTCATCTTTGCAGAGTATCAGATTTAGCAAACTTACTTCATGGTAAGAAAGGGAGATGGTTGATAGCTCAGTCAAACAAATCATTTCTGCCAGAGCTCAGAAATTATTAATGGTGCCAAAACTCTGTGCAGGTTGGCCTCATAACAAGTCTTACCTGAGCTCAGAACAATTAGCATGGTAGCTGTTATTGCCCCTATTTGTATAGTTGAGAAGATTTTGGTTCCAGCATGGAAATTCTGTCTAATGTTTTGATACCTCCTTGAAGCTCAGAGAAAACAGTTCTTTTGCCTTGCCCACATCCCTATGGGTAGGATACATGTGAAAGAGGGAACTCACTGCTTCTCTTTCTTTGAAAGATAGAAATTGTGCAGCCACTCACAATGTCTGTTTTTTGAATTTGGGAACATTAAGTATCTGCTGGAAAACTTTGGAAGACTAGTTATATATCAGTGAAACAAGCCACAGATTGCCCTGCTGAAACAAGCTCTTGGTTTTTTTTTATATGAAAGTTAGGTATATCTTTTCCCTAATTGCTATTAATTATTCTTCCTGAACATGGATTTATTCTGGACTCTTGGTATCCTCCCAAGTGCTATTTAAGATTGGATACCTCAGATATTGATAACAAAATGCAAAAACAGCAACTGTCCAGTTTGCTCCTGGTGATCAAACTCTGGTATCTAGTGGAAGGAGGACCAGGGTCTTCCCTGAAGAGTTCGTATTCCTGCTTATGCTGATTGTGGGTCAGAAAACAAGGCAGCATGTGGAGGATGCAGCAGGGAATGGGGAAGGCAGCTTCTTTCTGTGCAATGAATGGGCTTTGAAGGAGAAGGAAGATGCAACTTTGTTGGTGTGGGTTGGTGCCTTGTGCACTTGGAATATTGCCTGCTATGGGTCAGAAATCCTTAGTCTAGGTTACCAGTTTGCAAGGCTTATGGACAACATGCAAGCATGGGGTCAATCTTTGCTATATTCTTTCTGGCTCTTTGGTCAAGGGTCCTTTATGACACCGGGTGTTTTGGGGAGAAGTTTAGGAGGATCTGAAAAAACTACAGCCAAGGGCAGTGATAGAATCTATAAACAATGTTTAAACAGACACATGAACTTGAAGGATAGGAAATGAATTTTGAGGGGAAACACTAGATATGTTGGTCTATAGTCATGGGGGTAGAAATAAACTCTAATTTGACTACTAATGGAAACTGTATCTTAAATTGGGCATGTTGACACACACCTATAATCCAAGCACTCTGGGAGATGGAGGCAAGAGGATCTCAATTTTCAGTCCAACTTGAGCAATTTAGTGACATAATAAGGCACTTCCTCAAAATTAAAAAATAATGAGGTTGAGATGTAGTTAAGTGAAAAAGCCATGGCTTCAATGCTAGAACCATAAACAGTCTTTAATTTATTCTCCAACATAGTGAAATAGAACAAACCAGTAGTATTTGAAAGTTATGAATAATAGTAACAATGATGCTCAGTACATACCATGCATTTTGTTTTACATGAACTCATTTAACTCAAAACAGCCCGATAAAGCAACTTAGGCACAGAGAAACTAAATGACTTACGTGGTTTCAAGTGATGCATGAAGGTGGGAATGAATTTCACTTACATTTATTTATTCCTTTTACACTGAATAAATCATTGTCCCAAAGTGTGTGCTAAGGTACCAGAGAGGTGCTATTTAAGAGGCTTTGTGTGAGTTCACATCTTAGCTCCTTTAATTCCTTCTGCTTGGTGAAAGAAGTACATAGAATCATGTTCTCCTCATTCTTGGCTTAAGTTCATTCATTGTTAGAGACTTTTATCTTTTCTACATAGACCCAGGAATTCATATAATGCACTCAGAAGAGCATTCATGCATGTATTCATACTCAGACTGGTGTGTACACACACTTATGCATATATCCATGCACAGATACATAAACAGCTACCCACATGTACACTCACATGTTTAACACTGACACATATATTCTTTGATGTATACTCACAAACTTAGATACACACCCCATATACATGTCGCTTGCACGTGCACATGTGAGTTCAAATACCCATACAATTCTAAAAATGCACATATTTCTACATATGTGTATGCATGGATGCACACACATATATTCTCATAAGCTCACATGTCTGTTTCCTTTCAGTGGTGAAATATCCCTGAGACAGTGACGTGGAAGACAGGCTTATATGCATTGTGGTTGATTTTATTGTTTTCAGAGAATTTGAAAAGCTTTGAGATGATATTGGCAATGAATAAACATTTTTCAAATGTCAAGTAACTCTCAAGAGGGATGTCCTTCCCTTAACAGACTTATGCTAATGATTTTGATGCATCAACACCTCCCAGAGACAGGCCCCAGCCCCTGCTCTGGACAGTTCCATAGGCTGACATGGGCTGCTGATTCGCGGAGACAGTACTCTAGTGACAGGGTTTTCATGTAAATTATATGGAGTGAGATGATGGGCAGAGACAGAGACTTCATTGCTCAGAAGTAAAACAATCTACTAAATAAATTGTAGGGCTGGTGCAGTGTGGGAACTGGGATTGGGCACAGTTTGACAGGTGTGGGTTTGGAGCTCAGTGCTGGCAGTGACCTTCAAGTCTGAACTTGAGTCTCCTTGCCTGAAAAACATTCTGCTACAGTAATGAAGTTTAGTCAGAGCAAGGAACATAGTTAAAAACTTCAAAATATGCTAGCTGAAGTTATCACTGTTTCTCCTTTTCAAAATGGAATAAAAATTCACATACACACAGGGACAATTTTTTGTCAAGTGTGTTGAGACTGGGAGAAGATTCTGAGGATCTGCTAAAACCCCTCTGGGTCTAACTAGCTCTCATTGACTTCTTATATCCACAAGCATAAGGCAGGTCCCTTCTTCTCAGCAGGATCATGGGGGCAATTCTGATGTCCTCATTTTGCATGAGAAAATTTCATCTCTTTCTCCAACACTGGTGTGCAGATAATGAGAAGTGGTTCTCCAGTTGTGTGCATGGTTACCAGTGCTGATGATCGCGTGCAGTCCCTACAGAAACACCTGAACTTGAATTTCTACTTCTGCCATTGTTAGAAGAGGAGAAAAGTTGGCGATGTAGTAAATGCATGCAGTTTGTGTTTAAGACAGAGATTCTTAATGTAGATTATGTATTGGAAACTGTTGTGAGAGTCTCTGAAGTCTTGAGTCCAGGCTGAACCCTAAACCATTTCAGTCTGAATTTCTGGAGATGGTACCAGGGCATCAAGGTTTGTGAAATCTCAAGGCTACTTCCTTGTGCATCCAAGCTTGCTTGCATTGTAGATTTAGAATCTCTATGGAAAATACACACACACACACACACACACACACACACACACACACACACACACACACACACGCACCCCACTAAGTCTGTCTCACTGTTTTCTCTACTTGACCCACCTTGAGAACTGCCTGGGTGTACTCATCTTAGGGGCGTTCCTTACAAACAGAGATTAAGATCCTTCTGTCTAAGGGGCGTCTGAAGACTGAGAGATTGTTACATGCTGAATTCAGGTGATTCTTTGATTGTGTTAAATTAGGAGACATGGTCTTGGATTGGAGGTTTTGACTCTCTTAATAATAAATATTCCTGCAGGATGTGGTGAGCTGCTATTACTGGCTGTTTACTCAGTGGCTTAAACAACAGAATCATAGATTTTCTCCTAAAGAACGTGCCTTGGGAATCACTTAGTCAGAGGCTCAGGGAGAAGTGATTTCTCTGAGGTGACACATTACATCTGCTCTAGAACAGGCTGAGAAAACAGTCCCCAGCTCCCTTTCTGTGCTTTCTCCCCTGGGGCAGAACCAGGTCCAAAAACTGGAAATCATCAAGCAGGTGGAGCAGGCAGCCAAAATTGCTTTCCCCTTAATATATCCTTATGACAAGGTGGTTGGTGCTAAACAAGGTCCCTGGAGGAACATAAAGCAGGTTTCCCTCCAGGGCCCCACTGGCAGACTAGTCTAATCTATTTTGGTGGACAGCTACCCTCTGATCAAGCTCCCGGGCACCTTCATCCTCAATATTAACTCATTAATCACCCTAACTAGAGGCAATACCATAAACTCACAGTCAAACAAACAGCCAAATAGGGTCCCAGTGACATTGGTTTCCATGTGCTTCAGTAAGTACAGGGCTGGGGCACACTCACGGCTGGTTATTATGATGGTAACGCATCTAATGTCTGCTCTGATGCAGATGGAATCCTGTCCAATGCCTTAAAAAGAGGGAAAGTTAGAAATATTGATACCTTCTGCGTGAAGGAGAACAAGAGAAGGCAAGGTAGCATAGGATGGAAGGTCATAGGCAAAAGCTATGAGAAATTGCACTACTGAATTATCTGTGGGGTATTCGGGGGCTAGATCTGACACTTTCATCTCTGGATTTCACTTTTTTTTCCTTTTGGAAAATTGCATTTCCAGCAGCTATTTGTAGGTTGAGTCAGCCAATGAGGTGACAGCAGCAAACATTTGCCGTAAGAGGAAAAGTGTCACCAGCACAGACCAAAATATACCTCTTAATGCACACTTAGTCCTCATCATCCTAAGTTGTGGCTTAAATCCACAATGTCCTGCACAAGCATTGTTTTCAGTGGTGGGGTTTTCAGAAGAACAGTTGATCGCAGGGGTGCTAAGCACATCTGTGGATTACATCACTGACAGGTTCATTACAGGGCTTGGTTGGAAGTGAGTCAGTGGGCTTGTAATATGGATGGTTATAATTTTGTCCCTGGATCCTTTATTTTCTCTCTGCTTCTTGGATGCTATGGCTTCAGAAACTTTCCCTTACCAGACTCACTGCCATTTTTGTCTTGCAACCAGCGAACTCTAGACTGAACCTTCCTGGAATGAAGCCCAATAAACGTCTCCTCTTAAGTTGTGCATGTCCTATGCCTTGTCCCAGTGACAGAGGACTGACTAGTGCAGCCTCAAGCTGAAATATGTGTATCTGTTTCTGTATTTGTATCTATAGATATTTTAATAATTAAGAGTATATCTCTTAAAAGATACATAATATATAAGTTATATACTCGTGTATAACTGTCTTATATATTATATATCTTATATCTTTGACAGCAGGCTATGTGATTATCAACAAATTGATATATAAATATATATGTCTTAGTACTAGATATCTATCTCAGTCATTATATATGTATATATGTGGATACACACACACACACACACACACACACACACACATATATATATATATATATATATATATATATATATATATATATATATATATATATGGATAGAAAAGGCTGGGCTGGGCTGGGTCTTTTCCTGGAAGAGTTATTTCTCTTCCAGAATCATGCAAAACAGAGCTTCAGGCTAGATTTCCTACCTCTCTGTGCAGTGAGTTCTGTGGGTAGCCAGTTTGATCTCTTGAGAAGAAACCAAGTGACATGTGATAATTAGTCATTCCTTCCACTCACCAACACTCCAGAATCTTGTGGTTCCTTCTCTGAGCTTGCAGCAATCTAGCATAATTGTTTTTCTAAAATTGCACTGAGAAAGTCTTAATTGAGAGACTCTGTAACCTTCCAATTATTAGTAGATTTTGAAGGCACCATGTCTTGGATAAGAAACACAAATTCTGGTTGTGAAAATAAGATGTTTATGGTGGATGAATACATTGCCATCACTCTGTTAATTTAATTAGTGTCAGGCTCACATTTATGTCTGACCATGTCTGAGTAGGTTGAGAATTTTTTTTGATGAATATGGAAAACTGCAGCCCAGAATCTGGACTGTGGTAAACTTGTACAAAGAATATGTCTTTTGTGACAGTGTCCCAGGGCCTATATCCACAAAATATATAACTATATGTGAATAAATACACATGCCTGTGTGTATGTGTGTTTATGTAGCTGATCTTTACTAATTTTAGATGGGTTGGTATTATAAACTTAACATAATCACTGCTCAGATTCATATGAAGTTTTATCAGGCATTATTTGTAAAGCATGCCTTCTAATTCAGTGAGTGGGTTGTACTGTGAGTGCAGCTCCTGTTTCAGGTGTCACAATCATTTGTTCCACCCGGACTATCTATCTGGTCATCAACAAACTGTACTGCATCTAAATAAATTAACATCATAGAGAAAGAACGCAATATGGCCCAAACTTCTTCATGCTTACAGTTTGGTATTCTTAGGGTTTTTTATACCCAAAGAATCTGTTATCAATTCTGTTTTATCTGAATAGTCAGTCAACAGCTGTATTGGCTGAGACCTTCCATAAATCTTATTTACTTGACCTAAAATATCTGTATGAAAGATGAAAGTCATCCAATCCTCCACATGATGGTCTTTCAAAGGTGCCAAGGATCGAGGTTATAATATTTGCATGCTTGTAACATTAATGCTTGTAACTTGGATTTTTCCCATTTTCACCTGATTTTGAACTGTTTAACAACTGTTTGTGAAACACAGAAATGAGTCAGACTCTTTTATTTCTCATTTGCTTCTTGCAAAAGGCCTTGTGAGTGGGTTTTCTCCATTATTTAAATTCCTTCCTTGGCTCCAACTGGGCCCAGAAACTGTCAAGCTGAAATATGGCAAGCAGAACTGATTTCATTTTCCTCCGGTTTTAATGGAAAACTAAAGTTAAAGATTTGCAACTATCTCCCAAAACAGGGTGTTCCAATGGAGGGCTTTGGAGTTTCAGTCTTGGTTCTGCTGTTGAACTCATATTGAAACTCTTTGAGTTGATTAAACTTTTACTGTCAGTTTTATACTATCTTTATGGAGTATTTATGTGATACTTTCGGTGGCTAGATCCTGTGCTATGCTCCTCAAAGATGACTAGCTCAAATCCTATAACACATGTACTCTTTTCAATATATGTTCTTGTGTTCTATGATGTTTAAGAGTTTGTTTCCATTTCAATTCTCTACTTTTTCATGTCTCTGATATTCCATTTCTCCTGCATGGGATGCCTCCTTCTTGCAGTCCTTCCACCTAGACGATACAATTATAATTCAGCTTAAAATCACCCTTTATTGGAAACTTGCCATATTTCAACACACAAATTTATATACTTTCTCTGTATATTCCACAAATTTGTATTATATCTAGATCCTTCTGGATGTAATGATAAAAATCCAACTGAAACTTACATGTTCATAAAAGGGAAATTTTTTCCTTAACTAGTATAAAGAGATGATGGACATCATTTTAAAGTTTAAATTCAGCAAGAACTTTGAGGGTAAATGCAGTTTGGTCCTGGGAAGTGCTAAATGTTCTTTGCTATTACATGTAAAAATCCTATAGCTGAGAGTAAATATATGCTAAATTTTTTCCCTTGTCTGCACAAACTAAAACCATCTCTGTGATGGGGTGCATAGAACGGCTTGCTTGTTTAACCCTACTCAAAAACATGTGTGTTGGATGTTCCATGGGAAGAAATGTTCCCATTATCAGGAATAAGGGCAAGAGGCAAAGCATAAGCAAGAGAAAAATATCAAGAAAAATACTCACATTATTTATTACTCTATTGTCAACATGTTAATCGTAGTAGCGTAATGATTGCTTCAACAGCCTATCTCTTCCTCTACTGTAGCCCTTGGTGGCAATAATTTTTTTTCCTGCCACCTATTTTTTTTTCTGCAGGCCTATTTTTTCCTGAAGCAGGGTCCCTGGTACAAATGAATGTGAGCTCAGGGAACTCTTCTTCATTGAGTTACTCAGTGAATGAGGAAATGAATTCATAAACAAGCATGCTGGAGTTACAGATGGTCAGGTGACACCATTTCCATTTTACATTTGTGTTCCATCTTCTTTAATTTGGCCTACCTCAGTAGCATTTTAATTAATTCCTATATTATCAATAGCATCACCTTTTGTTCTTTAATCCATTCTTCACACAGCAGCCAAATCAATATTTAAAATGCAAATATATTTATTTTTATTCCTCTGCTTCAAGGCTTTCCCTCATGTTTGAGGTGCTGAACAAAGGGTTTTTCAGGGATTCTGAAATCTAGGTGATGTGGCTTTTGTCAGCTTCTGCAGCATTGTCTCTTGAGACTCTAAGCCTCTGTAACTCTAATCACCAACATAGCCCATGGCAAACAGCAGACTGCATGGATTTTACAGTGTCGTGGATTTGAAGATCTTTTCCTTTCCCAAAGGTGTCCAGTTCTGGCTTGCTTTCATGTTTTTGATCCATTCCTTTGGGCATAGTCTATCTCCCTATTCTCTTTGTCTATACAACTCATTCTTCGGAGCTCCATTTATGCCTCACTCATCAGTGAGAATTTTGAGCCTTCTATCCACTGTTCCTTCTGTGCACCCCTGTAGCCTCCTCAGCACCCATAGAAATACCTGCATATTGTGGTTTCCTGATTACTATCTCCTACTAGCTAGGTTTCACACTACTAGAGGATGGGACACATCTGCCCCTTTCCACTAGATTTCCACTGCCTAGAGAGAACCTGGTACTGCTGAGTGATTGAGAGTATTTACTGAGTTGCACAAGTGTGGCTGGTATTTGTTATAAAGAGGTCAGCACAGTATAATTGCTATACTGTGGGACTCCCAGTCCAGGTAAAATAGCTGAGGCTCAGAGAACTTGTTCAGTGACTGAATCTGAAACTGATCTCAATTCTGATTCTATGTTTGGTGCTACCTCTGTGGTACTTGGGTCCATTTAGTATAGTATCTCTAGCACAACCTATCTGGGACTACACAGAAAGAGCCAGAGACTCTAAGGGCTGAGTCACTCTCTGTGTTATGGTATTTAGGCCAAGAGTCATGTTTTAAGTAATTATTATCCATTTGCACCTATAGATGAGACCTGCTGATAATATTTGGCTTTAGAGAATACTCTGTGTATTTCTTAACTGTGTATTAAAATAGGGCTTCAAAATACTACTTAGTGAATGGTGAAAACTGAAGTTAAAGCCAAGATGCTAATTTTCTCATGGTTTTTCAGGTTCAATATTGGGTTGTTGAAGTAGGCGGCCTTCGACCAGGTCCTAGGACATATGTGTTTTGGCCTGAGCCTTACTGGTAGGAAGTCCAGTGCTTGATTTTTAGGTGCGGAAGTTGCCCTTAGCACTTAGGGGATCAACCTCTTTGATTTAAAGCTTATATGGCAATTGCATATTCTTTGCCAATGTTTGGTTTACTGTAGGAAATAATTCTGCCCAAAGAGATGTAAGAGGAGGCCCTTCAAAGATCTTTATTTCCAAATTGTAAGACTGAGACTAAGAACACACTTAGCACAACTTTCCATTAACCCTAGGAGAAGGATATTAACAAAATATGAACCTAGTGTTGTAGAGTAAGTACATGTGAACATACCAGTTTGGAAAAGTCAGTGAGAATATTATTCTCATCTTTTTATCAGGCCAGAGATATCATGGATTGTAAGATATTGCACTATTCCATGAGCTCCCTTGAAAGATGGGTAATGCCAAATAAACTAAGCGGTGCTGGTTCAAGGAGACACCTGTGAGTTTAGTTCACCCTCAGGGTGTCACACCTGCAAGTCTCAAATCCTAAATTCTATCTGAGCCAGTGTAACTGTCTCCTTATTTGTCTCTTCTGATGCCAGAAGGAGTAGCACAATAATCAGAAGATACTTCTTGCATTGTCTTGGTGTTTTACACAGACCCAAGCCTGATCCTGGAGGAACTCAGGCCTAGAGGAAACCATGTCCTACTCAAGACACATCTTGAGAACTTGTTTGGAGGATTTACAGGGGAACATAGCTACTAATATACCCCTGACTGAGGAAAAATCCTCCTCTTTAGGGTGTGGTCGTCCTCTCCCAATGAGTGTGCAGCATTTGAAGGGACACAAATGTACCTGAGGAAGGAATGGGACACTGGCCTAGCCAACCAGAGCAGCCAAAACAACACAGACAACCAAAGGGGTGACAGATGTCACAGCCAGATCACCCTCCATCTTCAAGATATGTCTTGATTACAAAGACATCTGGATGTACAAACAAGGAAAATATCTTCTCGGAGATAAGGAAGTATCAGTCTACAGTGTTAGCTGTTAAGGTTAAATTTTTATCAGAGGGATTTCAGAGAGCTGGTCTAGGAAAAGCCTCACTGGTAGATGATTTCTGAACAAAGATTGGCAGGCATCAGAGTTTATGATTCTTTGTAAGCAAAGTATCTTTGGGAGAGAAGGCCAGAAAAGACAGGGAGGAAGGGGCAGGTCTTCCCTGTCATGTGAGGAGGATGCCTGTGTCTTAGGTATAAGTATATAAAATCAGAAGAAATGGAGATTAAATTTTGTACAAACATTTTGACCAGTCCAACATTTTGGTTTTTTTCTGGATGAGACCGATGGAGGACTCATCCAGAGTCCTTCAGCAAAGGAGGGATGTGAATTGACTATCATTTCACAGGCCGAGAAACAGGGTGATGAGAACAGGGTGAAGCTGGGCAGAGAGACCCATTCCAGAGAGAATGGGGATATTGAAGCTAGGGGACAATTGCATAACATGGACATGTATTGAAGACTGAGATGAAAAGATTTTCTCATAGACTAAGAAAATTAAAGATAAGAGTCAAGGGTGACTCAAAGGTCACTTATTTAATTATATGTCTTTGTTCCCTTCAAATGAGGTCTCATAAGACCATGCTTTACATATACCTTCATGAATTTCCAGAACATTCCATGTTGTTTTGAGTGACAGATCATGGGGCTTGCTGTGTCACCATTCATTTCCTTATTCATAAATGGAGATAGTACTAATAATGCAGATTTCATAGTTTTGTGAAGATTAAAATATGTAATTTTTATAAAATAGGTGTCATATGTTATATACTTTTTTGATGTTGCATTATTAAGTGAGAGCAATTATTGTGTCTATTGTTGTATTTGGATAGTTCTGTTGAGGGGATGTGAAGGAGTTGCAAATTGAACATGGTGTATTAGGCACATACGTAACTCTTCAAGATGCATGTTCTCACTAAATACTAAAAACATGAACTAACAAAAGTTTTCTAAAGTGTTTCATTTCATAAAAGTGTTCATGTTCATTACCAAATGTAAGGGAGGTAGGCTGTCAGGCATTTGCTCTTCCCAGGGTATCTACCCACCCACTGCCTAGTAGTCCTACTAATAAGTGAGGAGAAAACATTAGAGGGGTTGGAGTTTAAGACAGAAGCTGGGTGACCTTGGCCTGGGGAGCAGGGTATCCCTGCTGTAAGGGCAGAAACCTGTATCTTCTCTTTCTTGTTCTTGTGCTCACATGGAAAGCAAATGTACCTGATGGAAATATTTTCTTAGGTTATATTCACCAAGGCTTTTGTAAATGAGAGAGGGGACGATTCAGGTAATCTTCTGTCACGCACACCCTCGTCAGCAAGGAAGACGCGACCACTGGTTGTTCTCTCTGCAGTTTATTCAGCCTTTAACAATGTTCTTCCTTAGGTAGTGGCCCAGAAGGGAAGCCCACTCATAGCTAAATACCTTCGGGCATCCAATCCCGAAGCACCACGTGAGCATTGTCTATAGGTCCAGGTACGCAGAAGCAAGCCACTGTCCTGTCTCGTTGCCTAATATGGAGTTGTTATCCACAGAGAGCTCTCACCCCTGAGGGGGTGGAAGGCGGAAACCGGCGCCATCTTTAAGGTGCTGTTGCACACAGCTCTCTACAGTTCCCCCTTTTTTGTTTTAACAACAGGCAAAAGTAGTGGCTTGATCTCTGCTGTGCATTATGAGGCGTAGCTAGACACCTACCCAGGTGTTTTCCACCTAGGGGATGTCAAGCTTTACCTGATACCTTTTTCGCAGAGGTGGGGCATTTTGGCATCGAACCCACATGCAATCAAGCGTGCTCTTCTCGGAACCTTGGGCCCTGGGTCCCGAGTGCAGTGCTTTGCCTTGCATCCTGTGTTAATTTTGTTTGTAATGGTGGCCAGCCAGACAGAGGGGGACTGTCCTGAGTCAATAGCAACGAGAGCTTGGACCAACATGGCCGTATCGCGATGCTGGCGAAACCTAACCCGACAAATGCACCACAGGCAAATCAAGGACATCAGCACCATCAGGGCCAGCTAGAGCTCCCAGACCCACCCACTCTTTTAGGTGATTCATGGCGGAGGACATCCAGGAAGCCAATCCTTCTGGTAATCTGACGTCCACCCTGGTCGAGTTCACGGTCACAATGGCCATTCTCAGCTGGTACATAAGGCTGTCAAATTCTCCGGTCCAATTACCTAAAAGACAGCTGGACAATTGCTTAGACAGATTTGCAGCATGGGTTAGGTTCTCATACTGTATGTTAGTTAGACTGTTTAGAGTTTGGGCAGACAAAATAGATTGGCTAATGGCTATGGCGGCAGTGGTAGCTCCTGCAACGGCTAGAAAGATGGCCGTTACTATAGCCACAGTAAGTCCGAAATCTCTTTTGTGTCTGAAAAGAGTCATAGCATTAGGGGCATCTTGGCCTTTCCTTTTACCCCCTGCTTTTGATCCCTTTTCGCTCTTTGCCTTTTCAGACCTCTCTTTATGTAACTGTTCTAAGGCTGCCTGCCCACTTTCTACCGCTTCACTGCAGCACCGATCTTCCAAACAGCCCCGGATTAATTTCCAAATTGGCCTCACTCCAGCCTTAAGTGTTCCCTGATCATGGGCGTGATCCAAATCTCTCCCTAACTTATCCAAGGTGGGAATAGTAAAATTCCCAGACACTGCAAACCAGGGAGCCACAATATCGCACTCCTCAAGGAACCTTTCTAATTTTTTCTTTCTTATTTTTACACGTGTTGAACGTAGCAGCTCCTGTAGAGCCAGAAAAACTGGGCTTGATGCAGATGCACCCATTCTTAACCTCACTTTCATTTTTAGTCCGCTCGTCAGCGAACTCTTGCTCCCTCTTCATTTACAGAGAGAACGCCCTTACCGGGTTTTCCCGTCACTCTAGGTGACTCCCACACCCCCCTTTAGCCTTGGGACCGTGGGCTGTTACCTGCTCGAATCGGACCCCTACTTACCACGGGGCTTACTGGTACCACTTGCGCAGAGCTTCAACCAGTCACAGGACTGCAGTTCCCCGTACGGGGCACCACTTGTCGCGCACACCCTCGCCAGCAAAGAAGACGCGACCACTGGTTGTTCTCTCTGCAGTTTATTCAGCCTTTAACAATGTTCTTCCTTAGGTAGTGGCCCAGAAGGGAAGCCCTCTCATAGCTAAATACCTTTGGGCATCCAATCCCGAAGCACCATGTGAGCATTGTCTATAGGTCCAGGTACGCGGAAGCAAGCCACTGTCCTGTCTCGTTGCCTAATATGGAGTTGTTATCCACAGAGAGCTCTCACCCCCGAGGGGGTGGAAGGCAGAAACCGGCGCCATCTTTAAGGCGCTGTTGCACGCAGCTCTCTACAATCTTCAGCCTATATCTCTTTGGCCACTTGGCTCAATTGCCTCCATCTCTACAGGTCTTTTCAGAGACAATACAGCCACAGCCTAATGAGGATTCACTGCACTACTTCTTACTTTTCTATTCTGTTTTCCTTGTCTCCCTTCTCCTTCCTAGTACTTTCCTAACAAACTCAGTTCACTCTTTGGTGTTCATCAAACCAAACCGTATTACATTCTCTCTGACACCCAGATGGTCTGAGCAGGCATCTCACTTGAGCACCACCAGTATCCTGAACATTGAATGTATTCTAAACCCCGTCAGTCTCAGTACACATCTTTGGTTTTGTCCTGCCAAATGATTGGCTTTGTTTTGGAGAGAAAAATCAGTCTCTGAGATTTGGAGGACATTAGCCATGATATATGAAGAATTAATGGATTCAGGAGGGAACTAAAAAAACTCAACTCAACTGATAGGCAGCCAGAGGGGCAAAGGACAAAGAGAGTAATTTGGATAGGAAGAGGATCTGCTTGTCCAGATTAGAGGAATACTGCAGCTCTACATCCCAGAAAGCATCACTGGTCATGCTGATAGGTGTGCAGATGAAACCTCATTCTGATTGGCAGTCAAACCCCAGAAGCACAGGAAAGGTTAAATGAGGTTGCTTTGGGGCACCAGGGTGGACTTACTTAAGAGGCTCCATTAACGAGGTTCTGCATTGTGTTACTTAGTGATTAAGACACAAACACTTACTCTCACTCAGGGAGAGCATGCATGCAAAGGAGGGGCTAGGGTATTTGGCTTGAGGTCTATTGTGAGGACTTATCTTGCTTTCCTTTTGTGGGCTATAGTAGCTGCAGGTGAGGCAGCAGAAGAGCTCTGAAGAAAGGTGAGCTCACCTGGTAAGGGTAGCTCTGAGGCTTGCTTTGAATTTGGAGGTGGGGAGATTTGTCCAAATAGCAAAGACAAGCAGTTGAATATCCCAAGACGTGGTGGTCACTTCACTAATAGGGACAAAGTATTAGAGTTTTCTAAAGAACCAGTATCAATAAGGAAATCCACATAACTATGTAAGAGAATTCATTAGGTAGGTGGGAAAACTCATAATGACCCTCTTGGCACTGGATAACTGGAGAAGCCAGGGGCTGCTTGTTCAAGGAAATGGAAGCCATAGGACCAGAAAGATCAAAGACAAAGCATGAGTCCAGAAGCTCCCTGGATTTGCTGGTGAGAGTCTGCACTGGAAGGCTGCAGACCTGAGTACTAGATGTTCAAAAGCTGTGGCAGCAAATGTTACCCCTGCTCAATTAAACAGGATGAAAATTCTCTAAAATGGGCACATTACCTCTTTCTTTACCTCTCATTCCGTCCAGGATACAAGCCAATTGGCTGCTGCTAATCAGACCTGGAGTGGGACTTCTGCCTCAGTCAACTAACCTACATGTGAGTCATCCACCAAAACAGTGACACCAGTGCTTCCCTAATTTGCCAGGTGCTTCTTATTCTAGGCAAGTTGACATAGCACAAGTAATGGTCAGAGACACTTCAGATAAAACTCTCAAAAGGCCTCTCACCACAGAGATCTTAGTCTTTCTTGCTTTGGAATATCTTTTCCTAGAATATCCCATCAAACCCCAGAGGGAGAAGGCTGAGGCATTTCGCTATATGTGTATTTATCCACTGGTTCTCTTGGCTCTGGGACTGTTTCAATGCTTCAGCTGCTTTTTTGCAGTTCTTTTACTACCCAGATTGAAATAACTCTGCCCTGAGCAACCTGTTTAACTTGCTTGTGCCTTAATTTCCGTATATACGAAGTTGGACAAAGGGGCAGCTTGGAATTCTTATGTGCTCAGATTTATCCCTGCTTTGACCTCTTGTGTACTGAGTCCCTCTTTTCTGTCTTCCTGCCACTGGGTGTATTGACCCTTTCTATGTTTTGGTTAAAACAGACCAGACAGAGAGACTACACTCTTCCTTAGCAGCCTAATCTAGATTTCTGTTTACCTCCATGCTCTGAGCAAACAAAGTAGTTCTTCCTCAGTTTTAATTAAGATCTCTCTTGTTGTAGGCAATTTCCTTCTGAGTGGATTTCATGAATGTAGAGAACAATAACTAAAAGCCTTTCTCATATAGAGCATTTATATGCTCACATAGACAAGTTAATTTTCTTTTACAACCCTATATTTAGCCCCATTTGGGCCTCATTTCCATGCATTTGCATGTTGATATTCATATTTATGTAGATATATTCCTGGAATCAATAGAAAAGAATGTCCTACACAGAAGGTTGGAAATGACAATTTATTCACAGAACTTGATCCTAAGATTCAAGGGAAGTTCGTTGGGCAACAGTGCCAAATTAAATACCAAACTGCTTTTTCTGTACTGTGTGGAAATGGTTATGAATTATATTCTCTCATTCATCCTTTGCCAGAAGGACAGCAAGGGTAGAAGCTGCAGATGGAAGATGTGTCCTGGTAAGACTGCTTTGATGAATGATACGAGGTCTGTGAGGACATGAGAGGCCTGCATGCCAGAAATGGCAGTCTCTTGCCTGTGGAAGCATTTCTTAAAATGATCTGTGCCTGCAAGTGACATCGAGACTTTTCCTGTGTAGCTTCCCTGCCTAGAGTGCAGACAGAAGAGAGGAGCCAGAAAGGTCTGAAATTAGCATAGACAGGCTTCACCAGAATAGGGGCTAAAACCATAGCTGAAAAACTCTTGTTTATTGACTACTTCTCAAATGCTTAATAATATATTGGTTTTTATATCATGCCTTGCAAAATAGCCTTATTTGGACATGAATGTTTTCCATATTTAGGTAAATCAAGAGTTTCAGATAGAATGGATCTCTTAGTTTGCTAGGCTAACTAAATTGCAGAAGCAAGTGTTGAAATAATATTTCTCTGATCTCATGCCTCAAATTTATTTCTGTTTAGCTGAATTCTAGTTGTTCAGAATAAAGAACACTTCAGATGCCTCTGAGATGAGCCTCTTTGAATAACCTCTCTGATTATTCTCTTTGGTTAGCCTCACAGTTAATATTCAAGTAGGATGTCTTATTGGTCTGGTAGAAAATAAAACAAAAGATTAAGGTTAAACATAGCACAGGAAGCTAAGCATGGCATCATATGGCTATAATTCCATTACTTTGTGAGGTTGAGGTAAGGGATTTGCAGGTTTGAGTCAAGGTTGGGAGAGTAGTCATTTAGTAATATATCTCAAAAACAAATTTTAAAAGGGTTAGGAATTGGGGTTTTAGCAAAAGCAAAGCTGTTATGTTGAGTCACCAGTAAAATACACACACACACACACACACAGAGAGAGAGAGAGAGAGAGAGAGAGAGAGAGAGAGAGAGAGAGAGAGAACATGTGTAGGCTTTATGAGGAGGTCCAATCAATCTCAGGCAAACAAGCACAAAAGGGCAAGTGAGACAAAGAAGCAAATCTTCCGGCAGGCTAGATTCACAGGAATGCATAGCAGCATGATTGGTGCGGGACAATTTTTGATAATAACATGGCAGCATTTCCTCAAATCACCTTCTAAAAGCCCCACCTTTTAACATAAGGCATTTTGGTGGGCTTCTTAGATCTAAACCATAAAAGCTCATAAAAGGCACATTCCTCAGGTGAGTCACTGCAGTGATGATGGAATGGCCAACCTTCGTCACCAGCTATTCTAGTGACTATTTCTTATGTTTTGTCATGCAGCAGCCATTGGTTTAGAGAGTAGACACTGTATTTTTCCCATGGAATGCCTAGTAATCAATATTTTTGATTCTGTGGTCCATACCATCTCTGTTGTACATACTAAATTCTCTTTCAGTGAATAAGAATGATAGATAATATGTAATCAAATGGTCATGACCATGTATATTTTTATTTACAAGAAAACAGGTTACATTTGGCATGCAGGCTCTGTTTTCCTCATTACTATTTTAATTGCATGCTTATAAGTCTGTTGTGAATTCCTAATGCCAGGTCAATATCTTAGCTGAACCTTTGAGCATTAAACCACAATTATTCCAGGTTCTCCTATTTCTGGGTAATAGGATGTATGTTAGACCAGTAAGTACCAGGGCATGAGCCTGTGGTGGAAGGCACTTTGCATTAGTAGGATTGCTTAGTCTGCAGTAATATTGCAAGGAAAACATGGGTCAGGCACTTTTTATGTCCTTGGCTGCTGACACTGGAGGAGGCACTGTGGTCAGAGAAGGAAAGCTATTATCTGGAGCATATATCAATTACTCTGCAATATCCTTAATGGTAGTGAACTATGACTGAGGCAGTCACCCTCCCACTGAGTGCCTCCCTAATCATCGTGCACAGCGATGCTTGTGGCAGGTCGTTGTTGGTCTGTGTTGATGTGTTGGGTAATCAATGGAGGTCATGGCTGTCATGTTAGGAAGAGGAGCTCCATGCTGAGTTTCTGGATCAAGTCCATTTGTATCACCACATACAAAATGCTAAAGAGACAACCACACAAACATGGGACTACTGGAGAAGAAAGGCCAGTCCTCACCCACCTCTAGGTCCTTCCATTCTTCTATCCACCTGAATATTTAGTGCTTCTTCTATGATGAGTAGCTTGCTGGTGAGTATTCATTTGAGATATAAAGATGGGAATTCTCATAGACAGTTCTACTGTTCTATTTTCATAATTTCCCCAGACTTACTTTTTTTTTTTCTCTAAATTTCTAGTCCTGTGCCTTTCAGGCTTCAAATGTCCTCAGTTCTTTTCTCCCTGTAAGTAGAATAGAAAGCCTGCCAGTGGCCACATATCTACTCCAGCTTTTTAGGGTTCACTGATGGTGAGGCTGTCATGAAGCAGCTAAGTCATTTCTTTTCTATCAGTTGTATATAGGGAATAATTCACTCCCCTACTAAGACATAGTGAGACAAAGTTAGGCATCACAATAATAGGTATTGGTTACATGGACATCGGAGTCACCCTGAATGAGATTTTCTCAAGCCCTCTCGCTCTGCTTCAGATGATTCACAATATCTCCATATAATGAATCACTATTTTTTCTTGTCCACACGCATGACTTTATTACATGTGTATACGGCTAATCTGTATTGAGCAGGTCAGGTAGCATTTGGGGTTTTATGGTCAGATACTAAGAGTCTAGGGCCAGGAGCTGGTTTTCAACTTAAGAGCATTTCTTTTCTTGGAAATGTGTACCGTGACATTCTTAGTGGGGCTTGTCAAAAATTCCACATGTTGCTGTGGAATGTCTATGTCTGTAGAGTGGGAGCTGTCAGGTTAGAAAGCTTAAGGGATCGAAAAGCTTGTACAGATTTTGGTACTAGCTGCAGAACCTTCTGTTACTCTGGGCACCAATTAAAAGCAGAATTACCCAATTAATGTGTCAGAACAAGATTCCCAAGAGTGGTATACACTGCCTTCAAAATCCAAAACACCCACAAAATTCTGTGCTTTTTAGTGAAAAAATTGAAGTGTGAATAAATATATCCTTAATTTGGAGAGAGTGCCTAGGTGTATCACACAGCACTGACTTAAAGGAATTCCACCAACACACTAATGCACATGCAGAATAGTGATCATGGACTTTGACTCACATATGGCTTGCTAGCCCCCGTAGACTGCTTGCCACCTCCTACTCACCCAGTCTACTTAGCATAGTCTCATTAATACAGCAAGTGCATCTGTTGTCCTGGGCAATGACAAGAATGTTTTGTCTGAGTGCAGCAGTGTAATACCAACCTTGAGGTAAGAAGTCAATCCCCTAACCTTGCTTGTAAAGGCAAACTTTCTTTGATCTTCTTTGCTGATGTATGGAGAATAACAAGTTCACCAAAGCACAAGTCGCTTCTGAAGGTGTAGAATGTGCAGCCCATTGTTTGGCATGACACCTGTGCACAGTCATTGAACAAAGTCTGTTTCCACATCTAAATTTCAAAGTTATGGAAGAAGTAAGGTCCCACTCGAGTTAAGTTTGGTTTTCACTGGTGTGGAGGTGCTGTCGCTCCAGAATTAGCAGTATCATTGGTGCAAGGTCTGAGGTCCTCTAGCTCTTGCCCTAGGGAAGAGTGAGATCAAGACCATGTGGGGCAGTCGTCCTGGTGCTCTCCAGTGAGGAAGAGACAAAAGCTCAAAGACCATTAAACAAATCTTTGCAGGCTCCTTAACTGAGTCTGGTTTATAGGGTAGTAATGAAAGTAACTTCTGAGCTTAGCTTCTCCCATGAAAATATCGTTGCAGAGATCAGGGATCCCAGCAACATATTGTCACTCTAGGATGGCAAGTGCCTTACAGCCATGCACCTGTGTCTACAAACAGGTGCATCTGTGTATAACAGCTGCCTTCAGTGCCTCTTTAGCCTGACATGCTACACCTATGGCCCATTGTGCATTGTGCTGTGGTACATAAATCTCTGGTCTGTATCCTTTAACGTATGAAATTTAGAGGAGCAGTGTTCTATGTTAATCACTCTTAAATTTTAAAGGTATAACAAAAGACTTGAAGTAAAATAGATGCTCAATGAGTCCGATAAAGCAAAGTGAATGGCATATGCTGCAGGATACTAATCAGCTTTTCTTCTGGATGGTTAACAACTTAAGTTCACAGATCAAAATTGAAGAAATAGAAGAGCCACAAGGCCAGCCAACATTTTGGTCCTAGCCTTTCAAGGTCAGCGAAGACTCAGGAAATAGGAGAACCTGTAATGAAACATCATGAAACTCAGTTGAGCTCCAAATTTTCTGAACAGAGGAAAGAGATCAAAGTTCTATAGTGTGCCTGGGGAGAGTCACATGGAGAGAAAACTTTCTCTCAGGCTCTCACAGAGAGTAAACTGGTCAAGCATTGGCTGTGACTCATCCACATGGATGACACAGACAAAGGATCTACAGAATAATGTACAGGACTACAGGATAAACCCTGAGGGGACTTCACTGACCACATAAGAAACACAAAGTACATGTGTTGGTATATAAGTCTTGCTCTATCTCGGTCTTAACCATCCAGCAGAAAAGTATAAAAATGAAGTATTCATCACGGGGCCATAATATTAAGCTGAGCTGTAAATGGCTATGGTCTACAACTTCTTTGAATAACTCACTATTGTTGTGGAATGCTGGACTGTGTTGGATTGTGTTGTCGAGTTCAAGCACCTAGGTTAGTTGAGTGACAATGGAGTGCCCACCTTTGACAGGTACAGACAAAGGAAGGGGTATAGAAAGAAAAAATCATGATGTGTGTGTATAGACAGTACAGTTGGGATAGATAATGCTGTGCTTCTACATAATCCTATGAGAGGCAAGATTTGCACTAATGGTGGTTGGACAGGATATTATGTTGGCTTCTAGTACTATGGTCATCCACTAGGAAAATAATTATTGAATTTTTGATATAATT
>PVKA01027910.1:19715-30085 GCA_004027165.1 Ctenomys sociabilis | reverse complement strand
AGTCTGAATATAAGGCTTTATGCTCTCATGAATATGAGCTTTGAATAAGTACTATGCAACAAAGTATGAAATATTTTTATGACTCATACAACACAAGATCAAAGTTACATGACAAGAAAATTCAAAGGTTAACTTAAAGTTAAAAAAATTTAAGAAACTCAACATGTCTTCTTTTTAAAAAATTAATTTTAGCCAGGCGTGGTGGCGCAGGCCTGTAATCTCAGCACTCAGGAGGCTGAGGCAGGAGGATTGTTGTGAGTTTGAGACCAGCCTGAGCTACAAAGTGAGCTTAAGGCCAGCCTGAACTGCATAGTGAGACCCTGTCTCAAAAAGACAAAAAAAAAAAAAAAAAAAAAAAAAAAAAAAAAAAAAAAAAAAAAAAAAAAAAGAAAAAGAAAAAAGAAAAAAGAAGGAGGCCCACTTAGTGAAAGGTCCTAGTGAATTCTACAAAGCTACCTAAAAATGTGCTGGCGATACACATTTTGAAGCACCCATGACCTTGTCCGACACAATTTTATGATTTACAAGAGGGTCACATTGTTTAAAAAGATGTCTTTGGTTCAAACTTTAAATTCTTTTGCCTCCTCCCTACACCTTAATTAGCACACTGACACAGTCTGCAGGGCTAGCAGGCTGGCTTCTGTTTCTCGGTCTGTGGGCCATCAGTGCATTCACATATATTGGTTCACTGAACTCCACAGTCTAGAGTGATGGTGCACCTGTCTGTTATCCCTAGCATTGGAGGATTTAGATGTGGTAAGAAGTAAGAAACAAAGCTCCCTGAGTGCTGTTGGCGTTGAGGTTTGCCTGGTCAATACAAGTTCTGAAGTTATTTGTCATTACCAAATCTCCATGTGAAGCTAAACTGAGGTCAGATATAGAAGGCAGAGTGTGATTATTTTCTTTCTAGATTAAAATGGGCTCAGGCAGCTAAAATTTAGAAATTCTATTGTGAGCAATTAAATTTAGCTGGAAAAGTCTTATTTCTCCTTTTCTAAAACATTTTCTTTCTTTTTTTTTTATTACCAGAGATTGAACTCATGACCTTGTGCTTGCCAGGTAGGCACTTAACTCTACTGAGCTATCTCTCTGGCCCAAAACATTTTCATGTAACCCAATTTTAAACATCCCTTTAAAATAGCCTCTGAACAGCATCTGTATTTTTAATAAGCTTAGCCAACAACATGCCTTAAGTTTTAAACCTACATTTTAAGACTTAATTTACTTTTAAAGTATTTCTGTTGTCCGACTCAGCAAATAAGTACCTTTTGAATACTAATGAAGTTTTTGACATATATGTAGTAAAATGAGCTTTAAATTCTCTAAGATGTTGCCGTATTGAGGCTAAAAGAGCAACATTTCAACTTAAAGATGTCTCAACCAACTCATCAATTAATCATTTCAAATTCATTTACAAAGTTGTTATTTCAACCACTGGTAAACTACCTTACTTACTGTAAATAAATAAAATAGCAAATGCTTTAAGGGATCATCTTTCTTCCTGGAGGAATAAGTGACATGCGATCATTATGGGCATTTTCTTACCTGAATTTATCTCATGCTTCTTTAAAACGAATTCTCAGGGCTGGGGATACAGCTCAGTGGCACAGCACCTGCCTGCCAAGAGTGAGGTCATGAGTTCAATACCCAAAACATGTCTCCCCAAAAAAAGTTCTCAAAGAATTCTTTAAGCTCAACAATAAAAGCATAACAGCCCAATTGAAAAAATAAAACTGATTTGAGTGGATAGTGGCCTTTGAAAATTGCCAATAAGCCCATAAAATATGTCCAATATTATTCCTATGGAAATAAAAATTACAAATGCATTGCACCCACCTGCACATCTAGAAGGAAAATGATGAGGCACAGTAGGTACTGAGAGGCTGTGGAGGACCTGCCCCCCAGTGCAGTGTTTACTGTGGAGCTATTCTTTAGTTTCTTTATTTAAATATACAGCCGCTATTCAACCCAGCCACTCTACTCCTAGATATTTATCAGGAAAAATGAAAATGTGTTTGTGTAAGTACTGCTAGTAGAGTGTTTCAAGTGGTCTTATTTTAACAGCCACAAGTTGGAATCAACTAAAATGTCCATCAACATGGTGGCCCATTCCCAGAGTTCCAGTAGTTGGGAGGCTGATGGGGAAGATCACCATGAGTCCAAAACCAATCAGTGTTACTAGTGAGTTCAAGGCCAGATTGAGCTCCACAGTGAGCTGCATAGTGAGGCCCTGTATGAAAACGGCAATAAGAAAATTGCATACGACATGTGTCTAGTGTTATAAAACTTGTTAAGCTAAAATAGAGACCAGACATAAGAAGCCCTAAACAGACAGAATCAATTAGCCCTCATGAGTGACCTCAACCATCTGGATTTGAAAATTAAAGCAAAACCTAACTTGAGCTATTTCTTATACATGCCTATAGATTATTAAAGAAAAACTTAAATTCAAATTAACTGATCAAAATCAACAAAAAAGACTTAACAATTTTATAACCAGGAACTTTCCAGTGGTGTATACCAAGTAAAGCAGGTTTATTAATTTATTCTTTTAAAAATTAAAGAATAACAAACATTCTTTGATTACTTTCACCTTCACTCTAAGAAAGCCCATCCCTGTGCTTTGCAGTGGAACCCCAAACTACTTCCCATGTATGCTGCCAATGAATTGCTCTTTGCTCAAGTAAACTGCATAGTTTTATTGTCCTTCACTTTACATTTATAATAAAGACAAGTGACTGAGCAGTGAGGGAGAGCATAGCTGCAGTTTTCTCTGAAGGGAGGTAGTAAAGGCAAAGATGGTATAAAGGGACCTAAGCAGTGTTTGACAATCATGTGCTGTTGGTTGATTGTGGCAACATTGGATGCCTATTTCAAAATGCATCTATTGTACAATTTACATGTTGAACTTAATGTGTGTCTGTTCAACCTCAGTCAAACTCATTAAATTGTTTTGATCCAGTACCAGCTAAAATATTTTATGACAAAGGATCAAGAAAAGCTTTAATTTTGTTAATGCCATTGAACATCTATAAATACAGACTAAACTGTTTTTAAAAATTCCTTTTTTGTTTTGTCTTAGAACTTGGACCTTGTTGGGCTAGGGATATAGCTCAGTGGCAGAGTAGATGCCTGGCAAACATGAGGGCCTGAATTTGATTCACAGCACAAAAAAAATTAGACCATGTTAATGTCTTCTCATCATTCTAATGGTAAATTAACCCTATATGACTCCAAATTTCTGCAGATAATGAAGAATGCTCTTAGGGCTGGTAAGATAGCTCAGTGGACTAAGCACCTGCTTAGGCAAGCATAATGAGCAGTGTTCGATCTCCGGTCCTACACACCCTGCTGCTCTGTCCCCATACACTGATCCCATGAATAAGTCTAGGCTTGGTTGTGCATGCCTGTAATCCCAGTGCTGGGGAGGCTGAAAACGAGGATCATTACAAGTCAGAGCTGCATAGTGAGCACCAAATACATAAACAAAAAAAGAAAAAAAACAATGCTTTTAAAAACTCAAGATATACTAAGAAATGGAGGGTGAGGAAGGAAGGCAGAGGACATAAAAGAGCTAAGACACGCTATGTACATGCACAAAGTCCTACTAAGGAATGCAATCATGAGGTGCTGCAAAAATGTACTAATTAAGATAAAAGTATAAAAAACTTATGATATGTCAGAATATATAATCAAATCAGTCAATGAAATGATCTATTTATGAACAATTCCAAAGAACTTCAATTGTATATTCCTACTGATTCATGTAATTTTCAAATTAGGTATATTAGAGACTTACTATCTCAGAATATATTAGTACTGTATGAGCTGAACTTCTTAACCATGGAAAATAAACTAAAGAAGGGTAGAATTTTTCCTGGAGTTTTGGATTAAGGATAAATGATGTCAACTTAACCCAGAAACAAATGAAAGTCTACATAGTATTTAGAGGGATAAAACAAGAATACAGGGAGGAGTACAGAGGCTACAAAAGGACCCACAGACTGCTACATATAATGAAAAAGACTTGCAGAACTGAAAACTCAGAGCTGAGCTCTTCATGCAGACTTCCTGGCTAGCAGAGTGAAGGTAAACAAGAAGTAAAAGGTGAAGTGTTGGCCACACGTACAAGAACTAAGGTCCTCTTTGTTCTTTAGGATTCTGTCAAAATTAGGCAAATAATTAAAATATAACCATCACTTGAATTTTTTACTTCATTTTAAAGTACATTGAGGAAAGAAGAAAAGTAGCTACTAGCTGAAGTTGGAATCCAAAAACCAGGATTCTTTAACTCATGGAAATTTCTAGCAATAAAAATAGGGGCTAGTGTGACTACACACTTACTAGAATGGGCAAAAACCCTAACACTGACAATGCCAAATGCTGTAAAGGATGTGGAGTATGGAAACTCTGATTCATAGCTGGTGCAAATTCAAAATGATGCCATCACTTCAGAAGACTATTTGATAGTTTTTCATCAAATTAAATATTGTTATCACCCAGCAATCACTCTCCTTAGTATTTACTGAAAGAAGCTGAAAGTGAATGATCACAGAAAAACTTGACACAGATAGTAATAGTAACCTCCCTTGAAGTTGCAAGACCTTAGAGGAAATTGAGATTTCCTCTAGTAAATGAACAGGTTAAAATTATTTGTGATAGCCCAGTGTGGTGGTACACTCCTCCAATTCCAGCATTTGGGAAGCTGAGTTCTCAAAGCCAAACTGGGATACATACCAAGATCCTGTCTCAAAACTCATTTGCAATATACCTATTCAGTGGAATATTAGTTAATAGGAACAAAGCTACCATGCCACGCACACGTGTGCACACACATGCATGTGCACACGCACACACGCCATCGAAGAAACAAGTGCATATTTTTACATAAAAGAACTCAGTCTAAAAAGACTATATAGTGTCTGCTTTCAAGTATGAGGTATCTGGGCAAGGCCACTGTTAGAAGTGGTAGAGTTGCCAGTGCTTACCAAGAGATCTGAGAAAGGATGAATGGATGGAGTCTTTTTTCAGAGTAGGGAAACTATTCTGCATAATGCTGTAATGACAATATCTGGCGTTACGTCCTTGTCAAATCCTACAGAATTTATTACCAAAACAATAAATCCTACTGTGGACTATGGATATTTGACAGTAATTAATAAGGTATCAAGACTGGTTCATAAATTGTAGCAAATGTACCATACCAATTCAAGATGGTAATAATTGGAGAAAATGGAGTACCTGGGAATGCTGTACTTTCTGCTCAGTGTTTTTATTATGTTAAGATTGATTAATATATATTGCTAGAGGGCTGGCCAGGTAACTCAGCAGACTAAAGTACCTATTTTAGTAGGCTCAGAGACTGGGATTTGACAACCAGAGAGCTCTGCTGGACCTGCCTCTGGGGCATGCTGATAGGGAGATTGAGACTGGGCATGGTGGCACGCACGTGTAATCCCAGTGCTTGGGAGGCTGAAAATAGGAGGATCACTACAAGGCAATCTGTGTAGTGAGACCCTGTACTAAATACATAAAAAGGAATATATGTATATACTCCAACTATTTCTCATTTTTGTTCTAGAAGCTTAACCCTGTGTGTGCCTTTAACAACATTAAAACATAGTTATGAAAACAACAGGATAAACCAGTTTATAATAATACACAAAGTGAGGAAGGACGTAGGCAAAGATTCAATGATGTTAATGCATTGTTAATGGCTTTGAATCATGTAAGTTTTTACTGCTATTCAGGGCTTGGAGTGCAATCCAGTGGCACAGGACTTGCTTCCCTTACACGAGGCTCTGGGGTAGACTCTCAACACTCCATTGATGGGGGAGGCACTCTTTATAATCATTATGCACAGAATCACTATTTTGCGCAAAATCAGGAGAAACTGGGGCTGAGAAAATAGCTCAGTGGTATAAGCGATTGCCTGGCAAAAGCAGTGTCCTGAGTTGGATCCATGGCACCGCATGCCATGCCAGCCCCAAAGCTGGGCATTGTGGCGCACTCCTATAGTGCCAGCACTGGAAAGGCAGAGACAGGAGGATCACTGCATCTGAACTGCACAGCTGGATCTTGTATTTTAAATAAATCAATAGATAAATTTTGTAAAATTCAGGTAAAATTGTGAAAATGAAAAAAGCAAATTTAGTGAAACAATGACAAGATTCTGAAAAACTTATTTCAAAGTCTTCTCACAATATGAGTTATTTTTTATATCTCAACAATTTTTATTGTCCGTAATAGGACATTCACTCTCCAAAGTAAAAATGCTTAAATATAGCTCGGTACTATGGATAGTCCACATTTAACAGAAGTAGTGTTAAACTATACTGCTCAATAAACAAGCTTGTGCAGCTTAATGCATGAGGATTAAAACATTTAAGTAGGGACCTAGAAGCTTACACAATCCTGTAGCTAATACCAGGAGTGGCGCGCAAGTCTTATTCTCTAATACCATTCTCCAACACAAGAAACCAGGGTTGGCAGGAGAAATGCCTGTTTCTAGGACTCATGCAGAAAACAAGAAAGATGAACCTATGGTACCTTACACTGCTAGGAAAGTCAGGACTTGCTTTTCTAAGACGAACAAAAAACTCCACAATGATGGACCATGTGTGAAGGGCACGGACTTTGGCCAAATGAAAGACCTTCCAAAAGCACCTAAAATTGTGCTTTTCAGAGCAGCCCAAAAGTGTATTGGACTATAACTCCAAGTACACAGTAAGTATCCATGAAGGCAAACTGATGAGATGGGAAATTCTCCTGTCATAAGAGTTCTAATAATTTATGTAAAGTTTGTGTCCCTTCTCCAAACAGGTGGCCCCAGCGTGGACTGGGCATAGCAGTCTCCAAACAGCTGAGGTCAAGAATCCCAAGCACCATCTCTGCCAGATACACAAGGCCAGCTTTTACACTTAGTCAGACTGACAGTTGAGGGCCTTGATATCATGTGATACGATGGCATCTTACCTCTGTGCTCCACTTTCCTTCTAAGGGACATTCTATAAAATTCTTGACCAGCACTCCCTAAAACTGTCAAAATCATCATGAAAGGAAGAAAAATGAAAAATCTTAAAAATCATCACAGTCAGTTGAAGGCCAAGGCAACATGGTGATGAACAATAATATAGTGATCTGTTGAGACCCTTGCACAGGGAAAGGCCATTCGGTAACATATAAGGTAGTCTGAATCCACTTTAGTTACTGACAGTATTCCAGTATGGGCTTGTTAATTAGAATAATGTACCATACTAATGTAAGGTGTTAATAGGGAAAATTTGATGCATGTTAGTGGATATTTTCATAACTTGTTCTAAATCTGGACTCTTCTGAAATTAAAAATATCTATTATAATAAAAAATTAAAAGTGAGCAATCAGACAGAGGACTACTGTCTGGAATATATAAAGAACTAAGATATAACAGGGCCCTCAAATTTAAATAGCCAGTTCAGAAATGGGCATCTGAGATGAATACACTCTTCTCAGAAGATGAAATTAAAGAAGTGAATAAATATATGAAAAAATGCTCCACATCGCTAGCCATTCGTGAAATGCAAATAAAAACAACACTGAGATACCATCTCACTCCAGAAAGAATGGCTATCATAAGGAAATCAACCAACAACAGATGTTGGAGAGGTTGTGGAGAAAAGGGACCACTTCTTCACTGCTGGTGGGAATGTAGATTGGTTCAACCATTGTGGAGGTCAGTGTGGAGACTCCTCAAAATAGTAAGACTAGAAATCCCATTCAAGCTGGCTATCCCCCTACTGGGAATTTTCCCAAAGTACCTGGATACATTGTATCATAGAGATATATGTGTACCTATGCTTATAGCAGTGCAATGTGTGATAGCAAAATCTTGGAAACAACCAAGATGTCCATCACATGAGGAATGGTTGAAAAAGACGTGGTATTTCTATATAATGGAGTATTACTCAGCTATTAAGAATGATAAGTTTGAAGCATTCATACTGAAGTGGATGCCACTTGAACATATACTCATAAGTGAAATAAACCAGACACATATGTGTAAATGTCATATATTCTCCCTAGTATAACAAGCGAAAAGCAGAAATACAAAAGGAAATGTACAACAGCTAAAATCAATTGAGTCCGATAAGGCAAAGTGAATGGCATATGCTGCAGGATACTAATCAGCTTTTCTTCTGGATGGTTAACAACCTAAGTTCACAAATCAGAGTTCAAGCACCTAAGTTAGTTGAATGACAATGGAGTGCCCACCTTTGACAGGTGTAGACAAAGGAAGGGGTGTAGAAAGAAAAAATCATGATGTGTGTGTATAGACAGTACAGTTGGGATAGATAATGCTGTACTTCTACATATCCTATGAGAGGCAAGATTTGCACTGATTGTGGTTGGACAGGATATTATGTCGGCTTCTAGTACTATGGTCATCCACTAGGATAATAATTATTGAATTTTTGATATAATTCAGGTATAAAACATAAGATAAGTAAATAGCTACACTCTTAATTTACTGATAAGAGACATCTGCTGTAATAATGTCTGTAAGTATAATATCATGTATGCACCTTGTACGATACCAAAACAGTATGAAAACAGTTTGCAATGTATTAATTTATCGAATCTATCTTGTTAAGGTGTCTTAAAACTGTCTGATTGATATTTGTACTTCAATAAAATAAAAAATAAAAAAATAGAAAATAAAATGACAAAGAGACAACCAACCTAATTGAAATTTAAGCAAAGAACATGAAATGTCACTTGACAAAACAAAACAAAATGTAAGAGTACATGGAAGGATTTGTGACTCACTATAATTAGATAAATACAAATAAAAATATGTCAATGCTGAAAAAAAATAAAAAAATAAAATTCAAAGAGGATAGAAAAAAATAAATAAAAAAGTGAAAGCTCACGGCAGAAATGATTAAAATTGAAACCAGAAATTCAGTAGAAAAGATCAACAAGATTAAGACCTAGCTTTTGAAAAGGCAAATAAAACCTTTCGCTATGCTAAAAAACAGATTGAAATAAATTTGGAAATGAAAGACACACATAATTATTAAGTCATTTGGCAATGTCTGAGCACCTTCTATGTTATCATGGCTGGCTTCAGGTGAGTAGATGTTGGAAATGCTGCTAAAGTGGGGTACAGGATCTCAGGATAAATCCTGAGGTGATTGGACTGACCTTGTGAGATACAAAAGTTACATCTCTTGTTATATAGGTCTTGCTTTATCTTGGTCTTAACCATCCAGCACAAAAGTATGAAAATGAAGTATAAAAAGTAAAGCCATATTAATGTGCTGGGCTGTAAAAGGCACAAGTAAACAACTTCTGACACTGTCAGTCTTTCAGAAAACCCACTAGTTTAATGAACTATTGCACTATTCTGAAAGATTTTGCTGAATTCATGCACCTACAGTGTTTAAATGACAATGGAATACCCTTCTCTGACAAAACTAAATAAAAAAAAGGGAATACAAATGAAAGACCATTTTGTGTCTGTATATACAAGATAGGATAGATACACAGCTACTTTCTCTTAATTCAATGAATAGAAGGATTTGTTCTAGAAATATTTATTTACAGGATATCATATCTACATCTTATACAGTGAATAACCACTAAGACAACAATATGCAATGTATTAATTATTGAAACTGTCTCACTAATTGGTTTTGAAACTGTCTCATTGCTATTTGTTTCTCAATAAAATTATATTTTTATAAAAACATTTTCAAGGGTCCCTGGAAGTGTCCCTCACTCCATTATCCCAGAGATACAAGAGAATGCTTTGAACATTTGAGTGCAAGTAATTGAATAACCTAAAAGAAGTGGCCAAATTCCTTGATGTGTATAACCTATCAAGAATGATGAAGAAATAGAAAATATGACTAGGCCAATAATGAATAGGAAATGCAATAGTAATCAACTACTACCAACAAAGAAAAGCTCAGGAGTAGAAGATAATTCCCTTACTGAATTCTAATAATTGTTTGAAGTATTAAATCTATCCTGTCAAAACCTTTTAAAAAACTGAAGAGGAAGAGAAACATGTACAAATTACATAAGAAAGCTGTATTAGTCTGATAACAAAGACAAAAGCACTACAGGAAAACTACACACCAGTACACCTGATAAACATTGATGCAAAAATCCTCAAGAAATATTATCAAGCCGGGCGTGGTGGCGCATGCCTGTAATCCCAGCACTCGGGAGGCTGAGGCAGAAGGATTGCTGTGAGTTCGAGACCAGCCTGAGCTACAAAGTGAGCTTAAGGCCAGCCTGAACTGCATAGTGAGACCCTGTCTCAAAAAGACAAAAAAAAAAAAAAAAAAAAAAAAAAAAAAAAAAAAAAAAAAAAAAAAAAAAA
>PVKA01027910.1:0-19615 GCA_004027165.1 Ctenomys sociabilis | reverse complement strand
ATAAAACAAAAATTTAAATTAGGTTATCCACTGTAATTATAATGTAATACTTTCATAAAATTTGCAGAAGATACTTTCATAAGATTTAACTCAAGGGCTGGCCAAATAGCTCAGCAGATTAAAACACCTGCATAGGCAGATGTGGCTGGGATTCAAGCCCCGGCATGCCCTGCAGGTCCTGCCCCCAGGGGTGCGCTGAGATTGAGGTTGGGTGTGGTAGTGTAAACCTGTAATCCCAGCTCTTGGGAGGCTGAACACAGGTGAATCACTATGAGTCCAATCTATGTAGTGAGACCCTGTAGACTCTGTCCTCAAATACATAAAAAAAAAGATTCAACTTGTTACTGTCATGAAACGCTCAGTGAATTAGATCAACAAAAGTAGAATTATAACCAAGAGAGGATAAAATAAATTGATCTAGCCTGTATATTTTAAAGAATTGATGATGATTATAGTTAAATATTAGTGGTTAACATTTATTGAGAATTCACTATTTTTACTGTCTACCAAATGTGGCATAAAGAAATCTTCCATTATTTTCTTGAATCCTGTAAGAATACTAAGGGATAGCTGCTAAAAATAATTTATGTAAAGAAATCTAAGAACTCTAAAAAGAGAAGAGTAGGCCCAGCCTAGAGATAGGAAACGAGGGGATAGTTAACCACTTCTCCTTACTAGGGCCAACTTTAGGCAGAAGCTGACAAAAAAAATTCTGATACTGTTAGGCTAAGAATACATTTCTAACAACATTTTAAGCCAGAAAGACATGCAATATCACACCTGTGCTTAAAGGGCAAAGATCTCATATAGGGAACAAATTATATGATTTTAATAAGCAGGAGAAACCAAATAAGTCATTTTGAACAGTTTAGAAAAGAACGATGAGGGCTTACCCTAGAACTGGGGAAATGAAACGGCAGAATGAATTAAGTAAAAACATGAACAAAGGATGTCTGCTTCTAATTTTTTATCAAATATGAGATTGGTTTCAAAAACTTCTTAAGTTTGAAAAGACAAGCTGCATAAAAAATAAAAGAAAAAATCATTTTAATGGTTTGGAGAATAAGTGACGTAGCATATATCAACCAGGTTGACAGTTCTGTGGAGGGTTTTCATAGAGGAATCTACTTAAACTCAAGTGAGGGACAGTTCCAATGTATTTTCTGAGATGGGCTCACACTACTGAGTCCTTCGGTCATATCTGAGGGCCTTTTAGGTTGTCAGAGCCGGCATCAGGTGGGCAGATGCCAGAAATGCTGCTGAATATTCTCCCATGCCCCACTAAGCTACACCCACCCCACGCCCAACAAAAATTACCTGCCTGATAATGTGAATAATGCTAAGACTGGGAAATATGCTTGCGGGCTTACTAACAATTTAAAAGAGATTGAAAAAGTTCTTTCCCAACTGGCCTTGCTTGCTCTTGTGGAAAATAAGAAATAAAGATACTTTGATTCGATTCAGGAATGAATCAAATAAATTACAGTTACGTATTTGTCATACAACAAGTCTTCAATATCTATGAATATCATCACCTTTTTCAAAAATAGGAAATTACAGTGACAATATTTGAAATAAAAATACATGTTAGCAGATCTGAAGTTCCTGCCTCTAGACCATGGGACTGAGACTACGTACTTGTAGCTCCACCCATACCACCAGGCCCACTAAGTGTCACATTTGCTAGCACTTTCATTTGGATCATCCATCGTCAATCACCAGTCCTTCCCCAAATCACTGTACAGAAAGTAAAGCTCACCATGCTTCTTCTAGCTCACCTCTCTTGCTTCTGGCAAGGAGTCTGGATTTAAAATTCAAAACAGAGCTGTGATTCTGGAAAACTGTCTTCATGATCCCCCTATGGCTCTATGGTACCATATGCTGCATCTATTTCCAATGCTATTTTTATTCTTGACCTGTATCTCCATAGCTATAAGAGGTAGTATATAGTATAATAACTAATAATTCCTTCCAAAAATAATATTCCCTTACTCCCATCCATATGCTGTGAGCATGAAATATCAATGAGATATTTAATGTTAAAATTTGCTCATTTCCTTAAAATTTGCTCATTTCCCATTTCTTAATAGTAGGACATTGAAGCAGGAATTCAGTAGGTTTTTTAAAAATTTGCACCATGCTTACACAGCTCCCCCACCTTTACTCTTTCCCTTTCAATATGCTCTGCATAGCACGTGCGTCTTCTAACACACCTTTGAGGATATTCCTACACAAAATTCTCCAGTGGCTCCTCACTGCACTGCTCGCTCACCACAAGCCTTCAACTCAGTACCCAAGTCTCTTGGTCATCAAGCCCCAGTCCTCCTTCCAAGTCCCATCTCCACGACTCTCCTGCAAGCACATGCAAGCACCCCACAAAACATTCAAGCAACTTTAACTGGGAATCTATTTTAATACAATGAGCAGATTGTACATCATGATAATCAAAAGATAGACACACACACACACACACACACACACACACACATCACAAATTCTGCCCTTATGGTTTCCAGTCTAGAGAGGAAAAAAACAATACCCATCAAGTAATGACTTAAAAAATCAAAAGATTATAAAAGAGTGATATAACTGGGAGACATATAGTATTATGGGATAATAATAGGACATTGGATTTAATTAATGAAAAGTGTATGCAGAGGGAGGGGATAGCTCTCAGGAGAAGGCCAATGGATTCTGAAAACTGAACTTCCTATAAAGAAGAGGAAAGAAGCCCACCGTGATTGGGCAGCACATGCTCAAAAGCAAGAATGACATTCTTTCTTAGATATCTAAGAATAAAAATGTTACAAATAAAAAGGCCATACTTACAGGAAATTGTTTTCTGCAGACCTGATATAAGTGCATTTAATAACTTATTTGATAGTCAGGGGTCCCTACAAGCTTTGGTAGGAGTCCATTTAGGGATGAGCATATCAGAAGTCAAAGGTGCTAGCTAGCTTGACAAAAGAACAAACCTGGATTAAAGTAATGGTCTTTGGAGCTGTTTCGCTGCCCCTTCCGTAGAGTGACTTCCATTCATCTTCGCGGAGCAAGAGACCCAAGTATGATTTTCACTGTGCAGCCTTCTCAGTCTCCTGCCTCTCACAGTCAGAAATAAGAGAACAAAGAAGACGCTGTCCTGTGATACAGAAAATATCTGTAACATATGACAGCAGAGTGTCACCACATGAAGATTTTATAAAATTGCTAAGAAATACCTTGAGGATCTACTTGAAGAATGAGTAAAATTCATGAAAAAAAGTACAAGTGGCTTAACAAATACACACTAAAATGTCAAACTTTACTAGTACTCAAAATGTGCCAATAGAAGGGAGCTGCTTTCATCATTAGCTTAGTATTTCTAATATATAATAAAGTGAAAAAACTCAAATTTACTGCCAAAATTTGGCATTACTTGTTCAGAATGCAAAAGAACAAGCGTATATACTTATGGCTATGTCTACTGCTATGACTACAGTTCTGTACAGTTTTAAGAAATTTACATCCACTAGTGTTAGCATTTTCTATATATGAAGTCAACTCTGAGAGGTAAGTGTTATTTTGATTCTTTTATGAGAGATGGAAAAACCAAACCATAGAGTAACTTTAATTTTTTAAAGTATGGCATAAATATATGCATCTGAAAAGATGAACAATGAATCCTCATCTCAGTGAAGAGAAATATGCTCTCCATAAATAAAGAGATGACAAATTCTTTTTGCAGGAATATCTACAATTTTAGTTTAAGAACATAGGGAGAATCCTACTTTAAAATAAGAGTAGTGATTTACAATGTATGTACAATGTTACCATCTTCATGAGGCAATTCAGCACTAATAAACTGAAGAAATCTCAACTTTTGGTATTACTCCCAAATATCATTAAAAAGAATCAGATTCTAGATGATTCCTCAGCATTATATGAACAAAACTAATCCAAATCTGAGATGCTTGGACAGGATTTTGATCTTCATGTCTAACCAGTCTCCGTGGCCACTGAAGATAGGTCCAACTTACCCTTCTAAACTCAAGAAGCCAGAATTTTCTATCTTATTAACTCACAGAAATGCAATAGCTCAGTAGAAACACCCTTACCTCTTGGTCTACCCAAAAGAAAACTGTAGCCATCTCCAAATGTCCCAAGATCTTTCTGCCTCCCTCTTGCCTGTTGAATCCCTGAGATTCCAAAGATAGCTACTACCAACTTTATTTCCTTTCCTTTATCCAGGGCCTAAATTTAATTCCCATTCTTTAAAATATCCTCGCTGCAGATTGCATACTGGACTGTATAAGCACAGCAGTGCTGGAGTCTGTCCTGACTCATACCCCAGGTCAGGAGATCAAGAACAAGTAAGTCTCTACCTCAGAGAAGCCGGTGAAATGAACACTAGACCTCTTCGCTCCTATAGCCACACGTAAGGCTAATGGAGGCCGTTTAATTTGAGCCAGTTACTGTATATATGTTTCTATATTTTGTCATGTAAAAAATTAGCATGGTAATCATATAGGTATCACAAGGAATGCTCCATTGAAAAGTTCTTAACACATAGGCACCAAGTCCATAAATGACAGCAACTGCTGTACTAACGAAGTGGTGATTATAGAAATGATTGAGCCATGCCAGCCAATTCCTTGGTGGTCAGCAGGTATAAACATGCAATCATGCTATAAATTCCAGACTGTCTGTTATGACACAAAATTAATTTTCTCTTCAATACTAATGCAGCAACTGACACATGGTTGGCACTAGATAAATAAATGTGTAAATGGGTCTTCCAAGGACCTTATGAGTGCCCGGATTGTGGGCCACTCTGGTGAGCAGCAGTCCTCCACATACCTGGGAAAAGAGCCTTCAATTTCTGGGAGGGGTCTGGGGTTTCCAAGCTACCTCATGAGCCAGGGAATAGGTACAGTATTTTGGCAACTTAGCTGTTTTGTTGAGGAAGGAAGGATTAAATGAATTGCTATGATCTAAAAAGCCACTCCCTGTAACAATCACTCAAGAAATCCTGCGGCTTCTCTCCATGGAATAAGCCTCATTAAACTCCCTGAAGTCATAGGCAGAAATTCAAAGCAATCAGAACTTTAGGCTTGGACAGCAGAGTGAAAGACAGGGATTGTACCTGGGTGGAGGAGGCTGTTTCCAGAATGCCCTCCGAGGCCACCTCCTCTTTCCCTAGTTCTCCTCTCTTCCCATCTACCTCCAGCATAAGGTAAGAAATTCAGCACAGCCTGATCCCATTGTCCACAGACGGATGACCTTGGAGACCAGGTTCTTACCCTTTCAATCTTAGAAGAATCACTTCTTTAGCACTTATCCTTGCCTACTTTCTCATAGTGTTTGTGCTATGGGAAAAAAATTGTGCCTGAAATTAGCCCAAAGAAGCAATCTGACCCACTGGTTTTTATTCTCTGATCTCTTGACCTATATATTTAAGAGTAACCTAGGCAGTTTATTAAACATTAAAATTCTTAGGCCTCTCAAACCCAGATATGCTGACTACATAGCCTTAGATGGGTCTCAAAAACCTCCTTTATCTCTGTTTTGTTTTTCTCTCTTCTTCCCTTCTTCTTTCCTTTCTTCTCCTTTATCCATCTTCTTTCTTTCTTTCTTTCTTTCTTTCTTTCTTTCTTTCTTTCTTTCTTTCTTTCTTTCTTTCTTTCTCTCTCTCTCTCTCTCTTTCTCTCTCTCTTTCTTTCTTCTTATACTTGGAGGTGAAAGTTACAAATTCTCCAAATATCTGGTCTAAATCTTGAATCATACTCATCATGTTCACAGCAAGTGATCCTCAAATATATGTCCATGGACCACTAGAGATAGTAACTTTGAGTTTTTTTCTAGAATGAAATCATAGTTTTAGATAGCTATCTGATTCACTTTTATGTTAATATTTTGTTGTACTTACAATCCCCTTGGTACCTTGACAAACAAATATGGTCCCTTGTTCACATCCAATTCTTCATTCTTCATGACTCTTTGTATGAATTTTAAATTGTTACTTGTAATTCAACCTTTTTCCAAATTATATTTCATAGGACAAAGCTGCTAGAATTAGCTCCACAGAGAGGGTGTTCTGCTGTCCAGTAAGTGTGCTGCTTATCAAAAGCAGGCTTCACCAGTACTCCAAGTAGGAACCGTGAAAACCGCAGTGAGGGACAGGGGCAGGTCATTCTGACACTGACCCTGACATAGATTTTTCACCTTAGAACAAGATTATCCTCTCTGGCTCCTTCTATTCTGACCATTGTACTAAAAGAATGCATGATCTGTTTTTGTAAGGTGGGGTCCCATAGAATAGGAGGGAAAGTGAGAATTCCATAATTAATCTAGCTGCAGTCACCATGGGTCAGCCTTGGGTCACACCCACGAGGAGGGTTTGTAGGTGAGTCACCATCTTTAGAGAGAGAAGGGCTGGGTCTGTCTACTCCCAGTGTAATTCACTTTGTTCTCATCAGTAGCAATGGAAGACTTCACCCTTCACTTAATAAAGGCTCAGCAGATTTCAGATGGAAAAGAGTCAGAAGTCAAAGAGGTCCACACCTACCCTTTCCAGACACTTGGGCATCATACTTGATTTTCTGTCATACATTAGGTAAACATTTAATAGCTGTAAATAAATTGCTTAAAAAATTTCACACGGTATCCTAATCTGTGACATCAAATGTTTCTATTCTCCCATAAATCATTCTAGTCCTACTTAAACTCCTCACATATTTTACATAGTTCAGACTATGGTACACATATAATTTTCTGCTCTGTTTCCCAGGTGATGCTTATCTTCTATAACTATGATACTCACTAATACTATATAATGTAACATATTATATATTCATAGCATTAGCACTGAGTTTATTCATATTTTCCCAAGTTTGAAATTTCAGGTGACATAAAATATTTGTTATGACATAGTGTGAAAAATAAAAATGGGTGGCAATCTCAGAAACTGAGAGTAGAATAGCTACAGGTGACCAAGGAGAGGTTGACAAGAAGGCACAATGTTGCAGTTATATAGTATCATGAGTTTGGCATCATACAGCATAGCAGATTACTAACTAACAATAATGCCCAGTATATCTCCAAATAGAAGATTTTAAGGCACTCACAATAAAGAGATTTTAAGACAATGGACACCCCAAATATCCTGATTTTATCCTTACCCAATATATGCAGGAATCAAAGCCCCACACTACACCTCATAAAAAATGAACAAAGATTATATGTCAACAGGTAACAGAATGTCAGTAAATTAAAAAGAAAATGAAACTTTCTACAGAGATATTTTGTTATCTTTAGCCATATTTTTTTTCTTTTTTTAAAAAATCTATTTGGTACAGCATATGGTGCCAGGGAACAAACTCTGGTCTCTGCAATTGCCTAAGCAATTTGCAGTTGCCTAATACACTTTGTCCCCTGAGCTATCTCTCCATGCCTTTAGCCATATTTTTAATGTGGATTTTTATGAGTGACATTTTTGTTCCAAAAGATATATTTTTACACATTAAGGCAAGGTAATATTTTCTATCACTGCATAAGTGTATAATACCAGCAGATATTAAATTAGAATGAGATGGCCTAATATGGAGCTACACACTTGTAACCCCATCACTTGGAGGCTAAGGCAGGAGGATTGCTTTGAGTTTGAGGTCAGCCTGAATTGCACTACAAAAAAACTATCTCAGAAAAAAAAACACAAACAAAAAAGCTAGAGAAATAATATTTAAATAATAGGGCTCCTGACATTAACCTCAGAAAAAGAAGAAACTAAAATAGAGTAAGACTGGTCAAGCAATGGCCATGACTCATCCACATGGCTGACACAGACAAAGGATCTACAGAGTGAGATACAGGAGTACAAGATAAACCCTGAGGGGAGGTGGCTGACCTCATTAGACACAAAAGCTACATTTTTTGTTGTATAGGTCTTGCTTTATCTTGGTCTTAACCATCCAGCAGAAAAGTATCAAAATGAGCTATATAGCATGGGGCCATAATAATAAGTTGAGCTGTAAATGGCTATGGTCAACAACTTCTTCAGATAACTCACTATTATCGTGGAGTGCTGGACTGTGTTCAATTGTGTCGCCGAGTTCAGGCACCTATAATGGTTTAATGACAATGGAGTGCCCATCTTTGACAGGTCTAGACAAAAAAAGGGGAATACAAAGGAAGAACTATGCTGTGTTTCTATAAACAGTACAGTTAGGATAAATATGCAGTACTTCTGCATAATTCTATGAGAAGCAAGATTTGCACTAATAGTGGTTGGACAGGATATTATGTGGGCTTCTAGTACTATGGACAACCACTAGGAAGATAACAAGGTAGAAAGTATTAATTATTAAAACTGTGGTATAATTCAGCTTTAAAGAAAAGATAAGTATACAGGTACATTCTCTTAATTTATTGATTAGAGACATCTGCTATAATAGTGTCTGTTAGTAGAATATCATGTGTGCACCTTGTATGACAACAAACCATTACAAAAACAATTTGCAATGTATTAATTATTGAATGTGTCCTGTTAATTTGATTTGAAACCGTCTCATTGCTATTTGTTCTTCAACAAAAAAAATAAATTAAAAAATAAATAAAAAATAGAGTAAGAAAGTTTCACAGGTACATTTTGCAAAAATTGAAATTAATTTATAATGTAAAATATGCAAAACATGGATTAAATAAATGTATAAAGCAAAATGCATTATACATTTAAGTACTATCTAAAACAAATACAGCGTTTTTGTTTTTGTTTGTTTCATTTTGTCTTTGGTTTTTTGAAATAGGATTTCATTATAGAACTAAGGCTGGCTTTTAACTCATTTTGTAGCCCAGGTTATCCTCAAATTCACAGCAATCTTTGTGCCTCAGCTTCCTAAGTGCTAGTATTAGAGGCATGCCCCACCACACCCAGGCAAATACACCATTTTATGTTAGTGTAACCAATTAATCTATTGCAGATAAAAATTTAAATTTCTGACAAAGTAGCTCATTGGGAAATATTCAAAATAATTAAAAATCAAATCTTTCATATCAGTATTTGTAGAATCTCATCAAAGAATTAGAGGAAAAGATATGACAATTTATACTAAAAATACATCAAAGAAAATGAGTTACATAAAAATTATTTCTAAGTTAGAACTAAAGACACTTAACCAAATCAAGTTATTAAACATGACAAGTGACATAGGTCAATTCAAGGAATCCAATCAAGAATAAAAGGAGAAGCATAATCATTATATTATAAGGAAGATATATTCATGAAACATTCATTTGAAAGAGCATCAGTGCTTGACAAAAATGCTGTCTGTGTGGATAATTTTCTATCAAAAAATCCAAAACATAGTTAAAAAAGGAAGTTGAATACTCCAAACATAAATAATTGTAGAGGTTGAGAGGAGAGGACTGCAAACTGGAGTCTTGCCTAAGCAGAGACAAGCTCCTATCTTAGAAGAAAAAATGAAAATGGGCTGAGCACAGTCCTGAGTGTGAGTCCTAACATAATAAAAGCATCAACCACCACCATGATAATAATAGTATAATTTAGGATGATTTCTAAAATCTGTTTAAATGTATAGTAGAAGTTATAGCCATATGTAGAAACCTTGCTAAATTGAATTGTTCTATATCTGTAACATGATTTTGGCAGTGCTCATGTAGAGTTCCATAAATTGAAATAACTTCTATGCAATCTAAAATTAAAGTTCCATTGATATTTTCTTTGTGCATGAAGGTCATCAACGATTTTTCTAAATTATCCCTACCAAGATATCCCATAAAGAGCATAAATTTTCCAGGTATAGTGACACATATTTGTAATCTCAGCACTCAGGAGGCTGAGGCAAGAGTATTGGTCAAGTTTGAGATCAGCCTGAATTGCGTCATGAGAATCCAGCTCAAAAATGAAAATAAAAAATACAAAAAGGGATGGGTATGTTTCTTAGTGAGTAGGTCCTTGATTCACTGTCCTGTACTGAGAAAGAAAAAAGGAAGGAAAGGAGGGAGAGCTAAAGAAAGGGAGAGGAGAGAGAGAGAGGAAGGAAGGAGGCAGGGAAGGGGGAGGGAGAGAGGGAAGGAGAGAGGGAGGAAGGAAGGAAGAGAATATAAACAAAGGCATAAGGCAGACACAGTTGCAAAATTTCTCTGTTAAACATTCATCTGTAACATAAGGCTAAAAATAACTTGCTCATACATTTTTTCCTTCAAACCTAAGAAAAGCCAAGTCTACCTTCAGGATTTTGGTTAAACAGATTTTGTTTAAAGGTTGTCTGTTGTCCTTACTAATGAAATGGGTGTTTTTCATGTGTATGACTTTTAAAAACAGTAGTGTTTCCTAATACTGACAGCTAGTTACACGTACTCTCACTGTTGTCTCTGTCTGTGTATTTCTCTCTCTCTTTTTGTCTCTCTGCCTGTCTCTGTCTCTCTGTCTCTGTTTCTGTCTCTCTTTCTCTCTGTCTTGCTGTCTCTCTCTCTTTATCACTCACACACACACACACACACACACACACACACACACACACACACACACACCCCTCCTTAATAACTGGTGAGGAGAACAAGTACCAATAAAGCTTCCAAGGAAAAGACTTGCAAAACAGTTTCTGAATTACCCAAGCATGAATCTTGGGGAATTTACTAGTTCTGTGAGCTTTTTCCTGTGTCATATACAAGATACAAAACACAATAGTAGCTACTCAGGGAAGTGCTGAGTATCACACGCATTAACATATTTAAGAACTTAGAGTAGAAGGTGACACATGGCTAATATTCAATAATTGTTAGTTATTATTAGTGCACGAATAGTCTTTGAACACACATTGACTAAAAATGTCTTCAGCTCAGTACAATCCACATACCAGGACGTGACATGAAGCTAGGTCATACTTCCGCCTTCTAACCAAAATATGATGCAACTAATGATCTTGTGGTCAAAATCCAAGCCGGGGTGGTGGCAAAGCACACACCTCTAATCCCATCACTCTGGGAGGCTAAGGTAAGAGGGTAGCAAATTCAAGCCCAATCTCAGAAATATAATGATTTAGTAAAACTGTGTTTCAAAAATAAATAAATAAAAATAAAATATAACTTTGAAAGAAGATGTGTATAGCGTGGTGTGAAGGGCTGCGTTCAATCCTCAGTACCAGAAAAAAAAATCAGGCATCTTTGTTACACTCTCAGGTATTTATGGGATTTCTCCCCTGTTGCTTTTTAGATAAATGGGAAATAAACATTAATTTTTACTTAATAAAATTAATTTAATTGATTTATTTCTTTAGCCACCAACTCTTCATCACACCACCGTTCCAGATTCTCCATCATCCCTTGAAGTCGTTGGTTGGCTGGACCCAGTATCTTCCAAAGTCATCACTGTTGCAAGCATCTAGCAGCAGGTGGAGAAGGTGATTCACGATTTTCCCATTGCTACTTGAGACATACCCAGAGGAACACTTTGAAGTGTGGCCTAAGTTACTGAAATTTCATGAGTAATAAAAAAAAAGCAAAATACAAAAAAAAAAAAAACTTTAAAATGTTCTTAGCATGGTTGACTCCTCATCATTTAAAAGTAAGTGAACATGGCATCTCCTCAGAGAGAAATTTCCCGAACGTCCTCCCTTGGCGGCTTCCTCCTCCTCACTGAGAGTGTCATTTCCATCATCATTGTGGTCCTCTTCTTGTTCCTCGTTCTACAGCATGGCCTGAAGTTATCACTTACATATGTGCCATATATATGATATAGTAGAAACAAGTTATTTATATATATATATATATATAAACAACTTGTTTGCTGGCTTCTGGTTTTATAAAGGGAATTCTATCCATTCCTGAACCTCTAGAGCCCAGACGAGGTTCTACTGCTTGCACTGGGTGGATGCACTGATGGAGGAACTCACAGACGTGAGTTTTCCTTAAAGATCATCTCATTTTCAGTCATTTTTCAACTATCAACTTATATATGGCTTCCTTAAGCAATGTCTTTCCTGACCCTCTAGACAAGATAAGCTTGCATTCTCTCTCTCTCTCTCTCTCTCTCTCTCTCTCTCTCTCTCTCTGACAATCCCTCTCCACTCTATTCATATGAAGGCCTTCATCTAATTATTTGTCTTCTCTGCCTGACTGGTAAGGCAAAAGTTATGCCTGCTTTATCTCATATTGTATCCCTAACTCTAGGGCTGTACGTGTTACATATTTGATGTTTAATAAACATATCCATTAGAATGATAGTCAAATTGATAAAATAATATCAGATTAGAAGATAACTTTCCTCAGACAAAACATAAAACTTAAATTTCAAGAAATAATACTCACATGACCAAGAGACTATATATTACTTTTCTTGATTCTTTACATCTCTCATTCGTGAGTCATTCTGTCCCTACCATTACTAAATATAGCAGATTCTTTCACTGTAATTGTAAGCACCTTCCAGAATCACACTCAGTTATAAATGCATCACTTAACCCATAAGGTACTAACACCTTCCATTAACAAATTTAATGAGGAAGAAAATAGTTTCCACATATACACTTTCACATTATTCTTTATGGCAGGAAAAAAATATAAAAGTCTTCTATTGTTATATCTGATGTCAACTGGGAGAAAACTGCATTGATACTGACTTGTCCAACAAAGTCAGCTTGCTTGAGGGCTCTCAGCCTTCAGGAACTTGAGGACAACAGCACCTTCTACATAGACGTCCACAGCCCAAGTGGGCAAAATAGCCACTCAGCCATTTCAGTACTTAGCCATGAAATCCAGTTTGTGTACATGGCCACACCATTGCCCAGAACACCATTTACTTCTTTAAAAGTTGTACCACTTTATCAAGGGATGTAAAAACCCAAGTAAACCCCAAAATAAAGCATGGGTCCTGAATGTGAATTCAATAAAGTTTTACACGAAGTTCACATAAAACTTTCACAGATTGATTTCAATAATCACATTGAAGTATAATATCTAAACAGACCTCAACTGATCCTGTCATGAAATAATGTTAAATTTTACATATTCATGGGGATAATGTGGTAATACTGTCCATGTTTATGATGTCTAGTAATAAATCAATAAAGAAAATAATATTTATGCACAATGGATACTACTCAGCCATTAAGGAGAATTATATCCCATCATTCACTTCAAAATGGAGGGGAGGGTTGGGGAGCTTAGTGGAATAAGCACTTCTCTGGCAATGCAAGGGTCTGAGTTCAATTCCCGGTTCGGCCAAAAAAAAAAAAAAAAAGTGGAGGGGACTAGAGGACATTATGTCATGTGAAATAAGACACAGGAAGACAGTTTCTGCATGTTCTCTTTCATATATGGAAGTTGAAAAGTAAGAAAGCTCACCTCCAAGTAGAATAGTAATTGCTAGAGGTTAGGAGGGGGAGGGGTCAACAAAAGAAGGCTGGTGTCAACCGGATCACATGAACATTATTAATGTGTGTGATTAATACAAGCAAATGAGAAATGTTCATCTAAATGTAGATGAGTGATTGCAAGAGGCCGGAGAGAGGAAGGACAGGAACACTCTTTGTTAGGTAGGTAGCTGGAACACAGCACCATTAGATGGGACACTTTCCTGTGTTCAACACCACAGGGGATGGCTAGGGTTCACAGGAGCCAACTTTACATTTTATGAACAAGAGGAGAGGAACCTAAGGGAACCTAAGGCTCTAAACGCAGTAACAATAAAGGGACAGAAACTTTATCCTGATTTAATCAGTGCATGGTGTTAACTAAGAAAATAAGATACAGAAGCCTGGCCCTGAGATAAGGACTGTCTCACTGACAGCATTCCTTGGCCAGATTTCTACCTGCACCCTCTCAGAACCACCACTAAGAAGCCACAAATTGGCCCAATTAAGAAAATTAGCAAATTGAGCTAATCCAGGAAATGTTTACTTTACCTATATTAAAATATGTCTGTGCCAGTGAATGGTATGGTATCCTTTTGAGGAAGGGAGGAGTAGATGGGTATTTTTGTCCCTAGCTTTTCACCTCTCAAAATTAGAAATGTATCCAGTTCCAAATTTTAATACATCTCAATTCATTGAACATTCCTTCCCCTCCCCTCCCCTCCCCTCCTCTCCCTTGCTCTCCCCTCCTCTCCTCTCCTCTCCCCTTCGCTCTTGTCCTCCCCTCTCCTCTCCTTGCTTCTCTGACCTCCTTCCCTCCTCTCCCTCGTCCCTTAGACAAGGTCTTACTAGGTAGTTCAGGCCAGCCTCAGATTCACTGTAATTCTCTTGCCTCAGCCTCCCAAGTGCTAGCATTGCAGGCACGCACCATGACTCCTGCCTTCACTCTTCTCTTCAGTGCACCCTCTGTGTTCTGTTTTTGCTTAACAAATGTGATTTTTGTCTCTTTCTGATATCTCCTGAAAATTCTTTTTTTTTTTTTTCCGCAATAGGAGTCAGCTAACTTGCTACAGGGTAGTGGGTTAGGTTTGGGAAACTCATTCACAGCCTGGTGGTGTGAGATTGGCCAGGAGTTTCTGGTCAGCCCAGAGTCAGCCTCGTAAGTTCAAAGTCAGCCAGAACTATGAAATGAAACCCTGACGAAAATAACAATCACTATCGTTATTGTTAGTGGAACAAAGAAACTGAATGGATAACAAAAAGAACAAAGTTACTGATCAGGCAACAACTCTTTCAGTTAACTCAGATTATAAACATTGTCAGGTATTGGAAAGTGAGGGGAGTTCAGCAGCCCACAATCACTGGGGAAGGATGTAAGGCTTCCAGCAGTCCTAGCTTAGTAGTTCAGAATCCTCTGTTCCTCTGGGGCTGTCTGTCTGAGAACTGCCACCATTTCTGTGACCAGGATCAAGCATAGCCTGCAGCCTTCCCTATTTACAATTATGTCCCCAGTTAGAATGAAGTCCCTTTTAATGGTCTTAGCATGGAGAACATGGAGGACAACTTTTAAAATAAACACTGATCCATGTCAAGTAGAACAATAAGATAATTTAAAAGAATAAAATTAAACAAATTTGGGAAAGAAAAGCTTTGAGTTCTTTGCTGTTAAGAATAGAAAAAATATTATCAACAAGAACATTTATCAACCACTTTCCTTGCCCCAGTAAGAAAAGTGTTACTTTCATTTCTGTGTTTTACTGCACTCAGAATTTATGTCACATGCTCAGATAAGCATAGTTTAATAGAACTGGCCTGGGAACTCTGATTTGCCTGCTGTGAAAGTCATTTTGCTAAGCATTGCTTGTCTTCACCACTTCCAAAGCAGACTGCTGCTAACTGTCCCGTCAATACCCGCAGACCATTCCTCTGGCCCTGTCAGTGGGTTCCATGCCTAGGACCACTTATTCTGCTGCCTTCCCTACCATTTTTCTTCAGTTCCTGAATGATTTCAGAAAAAGGTGGTAGGAGCAATTTTTGCTCCTTCCGTTCCTTATTCAAAATTTCCAGGACACTCAGTCCCCTAGGGCCCCTTGAGGCGGGCAAACAGAAAAGGAATCAAGAGCCAAATCATGTTACAGACGCTGGAGACTTCCCCCACAGTACAGGAAAGGCAAACTCCAGATGTGGTGGTCCTTCCTCATACTGTTGCATCCTGTACTGACTTGACCCAAGGCAGGAACTGCCAGTGAGGAAGAATTTTCACTCATCCATCATATTCTTGGAGTTGCTTTTGTTAGTAGCAATGGCAACAGCAGTGATGGATGACCAGTATTTATTGGCATTCCGTTCTTCTCAATATTTCATAAGTGTTTGATATTCTTTACCTTATTTAATTCTCAAATCCATACAAAGTTATTAAATAGACATTATCATCATTTATTGGTAATGAAACAAAAATATAGTATTCCTGCAAACTGGGGTTTGAACAGCGTGGTCTTCATGACTCCAACGCTCTTAATTCACGCCTTTCTCCAACTTGTAGCTGGTCCCAACAAAACATAACTAACACTGGAGCATAAATATAGCACTGATGAAGCTGGACATGCACACACATGCTCGCACCTAAAGTCTTCATATTTACACATTATGCAATTCTACACCTACAGGTATTTTCTCACAGTGCCTTTCAAGTTTCACTCAGCAGTGTGGCAGCCAAGCAAGTTGAATGAATTCTACAAATAGTGCTGGCAGCTGATGCAATTCAGCAGAACCCTTTGTACTCTAGACAAACTGCTGTGACTTTTCATGACTAACAATTTGATCGAGTTTTCACTTGTGAATGTGCAATTATTCTACTTTGTAAAGGATATGCAGTCTCTGTTGATCTGACAAAGATCTGAAGTTAGAAACCAGTAGATGAAGTCCTGAAATGAAAAAAAAAAAAAACAGAGTTCAAAATTGAATCTTGGCTCCAAAGCTCCAAAGCCTGTCCTTTGTGCATCATTTTCTGCTCTCACCTTTTACATATCTCACTTCTCTTTTGTGATCCTCAATTATTCTCTGTAATATGCAGTTGCTGATATTGGACCTCTATGGAACCAAACACTTCCCCAGATAGAAATCTACAGACAATTTTATAATCTATGGTTTTCAATTTAATCTATGGGTTTTAATTTTTCTCCTGGTCTTTTGCTTCTTAGTGAAATGCCTGGATGCAGCACAAGGTAAAAGGCACCGGATGGCTCTGTGCCGCCCAATACTGAGTCAGCTAGTGTGGGGTTTGCATGATTGAAGCCAGTTGACCCCCAGTTCTCTCAGTAGTCCTGGGACTAAAAGTTCAACAAAGCAGCACATTACATAGACTGGTTTCTTGTTGTGACACTCTGTCTCTCCTGCTTGCCAATTCATTTTCCAGGTGAAAGGGATGGAAGGATGGAAGGCTTTCTCTATCTGAAAGCTTTGACATACAGGTTTTCTCTGCTGCCCCTTTTCTGATATGCACTTTCCAATGAATGAGCCACTCAATGACAATTTCAAGATATGACTTCTTGTGAATTAATATTAATTCATACACCCTACCTACTCCCTGATAAGGATCTGTGGTTCCAGTCCAGCAAAGTGAATTCACATTTTGAATGTGTAGGCAATTTCGTATTAGAGCACAACTGTGGCGGGAGAATAACAGATATCAGAACCTATTTTTCATGTGACATGGGACAAGCCATTGTTAGAATCTACTTTTACTAGAACAGACAATTCTGAACTATTCCTGACTCACCATCTATTCTCCTAAAGTCAGCCTGGAAGGTATTATGTCACTACAATTTTTAGTTTTACACCATGACTTCCCAGTATTCACAGGACAAAATTTAAACCCCTTGTACATACTCTTCACTAGATTTTATTCAGAGAACTTCCTTATAGAGACACTTGACATATTCAAATAATCACCTGACAAACTCCCAACAAAGGAAGGTTTTCTTCCATAACACATTTGGTTTCAGAGTGCAAATCTGAGAACAGCAAGAAAAATGAGTGTTTCCCGAGAAAGCTGACAGACTTTAATAATTGCTGCTCAACTGACCAGTAGAAACCAGCTGCACATTTATCCTAGGTAATACTCAATTTTTTTCTTTCAAACTTTTTTGATCAACTTTGCATGCCTATCTCTGGTAATCTGAATGGTTAAGTTGAAGACAACAACATACAATAGACCAACCACTATTGAATTCCTATCATTTTGTTTAGTGCAATTCTGTATCATTTCAATGGCTTCTTTTTTTTGTTTTTACTATTTTTTATTTTCTTTAAAAAAATAATTTATTTGCTAGTAGAAAAAGATAATCAATGGTTCAGTAGAATAAGCACTTCCCTGGCAAGTGCAAGGGCCTGAGGTCAATTCCTGGTTCTGCCAAAAAAAGATAATCAATTATAAAACAAAACCAATAAATTCTCCATGAAGACCTGAGGAAGAGCATCCAGGGTCTAGAGAAGGGCGGTGCACCTACAGACACACAGACCCTTTTCTCTCAGCATACCATGGGGGCCAAGTCACCTCAGCAGCTGAGCCTTGAGTAACAATGTTGCTTTTCTAAGTTAAAACCTCAGCATTTGGGGGCCAGTGAGATAGCTCAGTAGAATAAGCACCTGCCTGGCAAGCACAAGGTCCTGAGTTCAATCCCCACTACCAAACAAACAAACAAACAAACAAAACCCTCAGCATTCAGGTTTACTTGACAGTGTTTGCACTTTGTGATACAGAAGTGGGTTTTAGATTGTCCTTTGGGCATTTGGTCTCTGAAATGTTCACCACCACTGACCTAGGCTGTAGCTGTCAGTACCAAAAAAACAAGATCAAGCAATGGAGCTTTAGTTAATTTTTGTTTTTAAGCATTTAGAGGGTCAATTTAAGCCAAATAGCTCATCGGATTAAAGCACCTGCAAGGAAGAGCAGGGGACAGGGATTCGATCACCAGGCCTGCTGAGAAGGCAATTGAGACTAGACCTGGTGGCACAAGCCTAGAACCCCAGCTCTCGGGAGGCTATAAACAGGTGGATCACTATGAGTTTGTCCTAGTAATGAGACCCTGGACACCCTATAGACCCTTCCCTAAAATAAAAAAAGGATATTCAGAATTTTTGGCATTACAGAGTCTTTGAAGCTAAATTAAAAATTAAAGTAAACCATTGCACATTTTTTTATCATGTAGTATGATAAAGTAATTCCCAAAGAGGAGTGAGCTCCTAGAGTCTGACGAGCAGCTCCCACAGCCAGGACAGGAAGTCAGGACTCCTCTGCGGTTGGCCTTAGCCCTTCCCAGCAACTGATTAGGAAAAACTAGTTTTTTTTCTTTCACATTTCTATTTAATTTTTTTCTATTCATTAGAAACCAAATTTTTTCAATTAAATGGAAATATGTACCATTCCCCACTGTTAGATTTAGCAGAAAGAGGCAAGCAGAATTGTGGGTACGTAGCTGCAGAAAGGCTTGCTCTCCATCCTGTACCTGCCCCAGGCGGGCCAGCAGCCGTGCTCCGTGTGGCGGTGCACCCTGCCTTCGGCGCTGCGGCGGGACGGTGGCAGCAAGCTGGGGCCAGCCTGGGCTACGTAGTGAGTTCAAGGCCAGTCTGAACCACACCCTCAAAAAAAAGAAGAAGAGGAGGAGAAAGAGGCAGAGGAGGACGAGGACGAGGACGAGGACGAGGAGGAGGACGAGGACGAGGAGGACGAGGAGGACGAGGAGGACGAGGAAAAACGAACAATCACGCAATAGCGATGTGGGCCGGCAGCAGCCTGCAGATGGCACTTCGCCGGTGCTGCCCCTCATGGCCTGCTTAACCAGCTTCCCTTCCAGGTTTGCAAGATTCTTCTCCGCAGAAAGCTGCCACTGGGCTTACGCGATGCCCTGCCAAGCAGGCTGCTGCCACCTCCGAGTGTGATCCTGTCTTCCCTGGGTTTTAACCTCGCCATGGACTTGCTTCCCCTCAGCATTGAAGAGAACAGATCCTAGACCCAGAGGCACCCCTAGCCATGGGGCGGTTGGCCGCTTGCGTTGGGCACACGAAGAAATTTTTTTTCCATTTATTTTTATTTTATTAAAATACAAATGTCAATCAGACAGTTTCAAGACACCTTAACCATATAGAGTCGATGAATTAATACATTGCAAACTGTTTTCATAACGTTTTGGTATTGTACAAGGTGCATACATGAAATTATATTTACAGGTTTTTTTATAGCTGAATTATATCAAAGATTCAATAATTAT
>PVKA01027909.1:0-29983 GCA_004027165.1 Ctenomys sociabilis | reverse complement strand
TTCTTTGTCGTGGAAGTATTTCACTTCTCCATCAAACTTGAAAGAGAGTTTTGCAGGGTATAGTAGTCTGGGCTGGAATTTGTTTTCGTGTAGGACTTGAAGAACTCTGCTCCATGCTCTCCTTGCCTTCATTGTTTGTGTAGAGAAGTCGGCTGTAATTCTGATGGGTTTTCCTTTGAATGTGAGCTCCTTCTTCTCTGTAGCAGCTTTCAGTATATTATTTTTGTGTTGGATTTCTGCGATCTTAACTATTATATGTCTCGGTGTGTTTCTACTTGGGTTGAAGTTATTTGGTGTTCTGTATGCTTCGGTGACCTGAATGTTGGATTGTTTCCTCATATTTGAGAGGTTTTCTGCTATTATTTCTTCCCATATTCTTTTTCTATCATTTGTATTGACTCCTTCATTCTCGTTGATACCAATTATTCTCACATTATTCATTCTGGCGTCATCCTGCAGGTGATGGATTATTTTTTCCTGCATTCTTGTTGTTTTTAAGAGATCCTTTCTCACCTTTTCACTAGCTGCTCCAGCATCTTCAAGATCTGAAACTCTTGTCTTCGCTTTCACTCAGACGGTTTTGTAGACTCGTGATTGCTATTTTTAGTTCTTCTATATCTCTTTGACTGTGTTTCATGTGTTCTATTTCTTTTCTGTATTGCTCATTCAAGGAATCCATCATATTTCTGATCTCAATTTTTTTATCCATGTCTTCTTTAAAGGTAGTTATTAATTCTTTTCTGCTGTGTTTCTTCCAAGTTGGATTTCCTCTGTATATTTCTGGACTTGTTTCGGTATTTCAGATCGTATGACTTCAAAAAGTTCTTTTTTGATTTCAGAACTTATTTCTGCTTTGAGTTCCTCATGATCTTTCTGTTGTTTCTTTACTTCAGATGCTGTTAATTCATATATATCAGTTGGAATAGTGCTCTCTGCACTTGTTCTGGGTGAGCATCGTTTTTCCACCCAATGTTTCTGGAATTCATTCTTTATTTCAGATTCTATGTATTCAAATATTTCTTTTTCAAATTGGGGAATTACTTCTCGTTTTATTTTCTCTATAGCTTTCTGCTGTTGTTCCTTTGCTGCTGTATCTGTTACTTCATTCGTTGCAGCTGAGCTAGTGTCCTCTGCCTTTCCTAATGGACTTGAGGTCTGGGATTGCATTTTTCCCCTTCTCTTTGTCATTTTGTATAGCACTGATCTTTGACCTTTGGTGTAGAGCTTTGGTGCAGCTATAACCTTAGCTTCTTATGAGATTCAGGTGGCAGTCTATTAAGTTTGAGATTTTCCAGGTATGCCTATCCTGGGTCTAGCTGTTGTGTTCAGTTCCTTTTTTGCTGTAGCTCCTTTGGTTCCGCTATGTTGGTTCCCGGGGTCAGCCCTCCTGTGTCAGGCAGGGCATTCCCCAGGTGGGTGGGCCTGGGCTTTGGTGGGTTTTCTGGGCTCACAAAAGTATAGTGGATGATCTTATTCACTGAGTAGGCTGTACTGAGCTGGCCAGCTTGTGCTGGGGCCGGGTCTACAGGCCGTAACCCAAGAAGGCTGGGAAAGTTCCCTCTGGTGCAGTGGGCCTGGAGCCCTCACTCATAGGCCAGGCTGTGCTGGGTTTCGGTCCGTAGCGTGGGACCGTGGATTGCTGAGAAATGTCCCTCCGGTGTGGCAGGCTAGGAGTTCTAACTCCAGGCTGACCTGCACTGGGTCTGGGGCTGTGGGGTGGGACCAGTAATCACCTGGAAGTGTTTCTCTGGCACAGTGTGCCTGGAACTGTCACCCGGCCGCGGGAGGTGACGGGCAGCTTAATCCCTGGGAAATGTATCTCAGGCACGACGGGCCTGAGGTTCTACACTCACTGACCTTTGATGCCCAGAGAATCGGGGAAATTCCCACTCAATCAGTGGGCTTTAGGTAAGGGGATCGGGGAGGTGTTGGTGAGTGGGTCCTGAGGTTTCAGGCCAGTCACTGGCTTGGAGGGGTTGGGGACAGGGATCCGCGAAGCGCATGTGGGAAGAAGCCAAAGGCTCTCCCTCAGACTCACCACACTCTCACTGATCTGGGAAGCCTGGTGAGTCCTGTAAATTCGCTCTCGCTGGGAGAGCTTGGCACGGGATCCAGGAGGCCGCTGGAGTCAGCCACTGTCTCAGGCTGGTCTCAGGGGCTGGGCGGGCGTGGGCGGGATGGAGCAGGATGGCGGAGTGGGCCGCGCTGTCTCTGGCCAGTCTCAGGGGCTGGGCGGGGTCGGCCGGGATGGAGCAGGATGGCGGAGTGGGCCGCGCTGTCTCTGGCTGGTCTCAGGGGCTGGGCAGGCGACGGTACTTTGCTTTCTAATTCCTCAACCAATCCAGGTTTTCCTTTAACTAATTACCATTACCTCTTGAAAGGTCTGTGATTCTCCTTCCTTCCTAAGGTCTCTGGGCCTTCCTCTCCCTGTTTGTTTTTTATACAGCTATCTTTGTGTAAAAAGTTTAACTAACACAGAGTGACACAAGAGTGTCATAGGGTATGAGGGAGTAGAAAGCAGAGGTGGGTAGAGGAAATGACAAAACAGGTAAGCAATTTTCTGAACTTGCTTCAGAAAGCATCAGCTGTATGACATAGGATAGGGCATCCTCACTACTTAGATCCTGGGATAGCTCTCCTATATACTTCATTTGTATTAGGTGAGTTAGATTTCTTCAAAGCTCCCCTCTCCATCTCTGAAATTGACCCAAGACTTCACTAAGGACTTGATGATACAATTAGGGTAGAAAACAGAAATACCAGTAAACACTTAGGCTTATCCCTACCCACCAAAGACAAAAGACAGAATGGATCACTCCATAACAAGAGATCCTAAGAGATAGCAAATACAATTAAAATTGACTTGCCTCCTGAGTAGCTCTCTGTATTGCAGTCAACAAATACTAATATATTAATATCGGTTACCAACCATTAATCATTTTATTGGACCTCCTGCTTCTGTTCCTAAAAACAGATTGCGGTCAATAAGACACTGTCTTTTGAACCAAAGGATCATAAATTACACTGGTGTTAATTTCTAATGTGTAAGGAGAGAAGTGGGCCACCCTCATTCTGCTGGGCAAACTCCTGGTACAGATGAGGGGGCTGGCATGGAGTAGGCTGACCCCTTCGTTCTCAGTCAGGGGCTTCTTTTCCCTCACTCCTTAGTGGGAAATCAGTGGCATGTTCTGTGTCACACACATTTCTTCTCAGCTTCATCATTTTTTGAGTTGTGCATGCCACTGCATAAATGCTATCTACTATCTGATATTAAAAGAAGATAAATTGTAACACAATTTCATGTGAGAAATTCTAGTGATAGAAGTTGAAAGCAGGGAAATAAATGTAACTTTGGAAGGAGTGCTCTATGTTATATTTCAGAAAAGTGCACTGATAATTTTTCTCTTTATGCGTGTGTGTATCCTTTAGGACTAGAAGGACAGTCTGTTGAAATTTCCAATATTGTGGACATCCGAAATTTGTATAACCGGGAGATTGCCATGAGAATTTCCTCTGAAATAAACAGCCAAAATAAATTTTTCACCGACCTAAATGGGTACCAGGTAATTTTTTTTTAAATAATTGTTGGTGGTATTGGTATATAACTTTTATATAGAATAATTGACCAGTTGAATTTTGGATCATTTGATATATAAGGTTGAAAATTGTTTCTAAATAAAACTGAATTTTAACAGAAAATTGGAGGTTTTTTATTCAATCAGATATCCAAAGTTAAAAACCAATATTTGAGAATCCATTCTTTTTTTTTTTTTAGCACATCTATTTGCAAGAATTTATTTTTCAGGGCTGGCCAGATAGCTCAGCAGACTAACTTGCCTGCCTAGACAGACTCAGGGACTGGGGTTTGATTTCTGGAGTGCTGTGCCAGGGAGCACTGGGAGGACCACAAACTAGGAGTGGTGGTGTTCACCTATAATCCCAGCACTTAGGAGGCTGAAAAGAGGAGGATCACTATGAGTGTGATCTGTGTAGTGAGACCCTTTAGACCTTGTACTAAAAACATTATAAATAAATGAATAGAATTTATTTTTTCAAAGGGAGATTTATTGGGCATTATGCAGTTAAATATCTTGATGGTAACATATCTCTTTAGATAGGTAGATAGATAGATAGATAGATAGATAGATAGATAGATAGATAGCAGATAGACCAGTTTATCTACTAGAAAGAAAAATAATCAGGGATTTGTGGGTATCTTTTATTTATTCTAAATAATTGTTTTATGCATTTTATTTATTCATATATGTTTCAGTGTATTTTAGGAAAATTGTATTCCTTCATTAATATATATGTGTGTATATGTACATTCATAAATACACATACATGTATGTATACATATAACAAACATAGTTTAAAAATGTGGGCGGACATGTAGAATCGAAATAAAATACTTTGAAATAGAAAAATGCATAGCTTTTTAAAAGATTTTCAATTCTCTAACAGAATTTGATAGAAATGTTGATTGTTAACTTAATCTCTGTGTTCTAAGTGTGGTGTGGCAACGGATCTTTGGAATACTACTATTATGAACACGAGCATATTTTTAAAACATTAGCATTTTAGAAGGGTTTTTTGCTATGAATAGAAATAATTTCATAGCATATGCTTTTTACTTTGTCTGATTTTCACATGGGGATAAGTGGAAAGAGTTGTGATGATTTTCTCTCTTTATGATTTCCTCCAAAAGTTAAATTTAAACCTTTTCTAAAATACAGAAATTACAACACATATTCTGATTAGCATGTTACTTCTGTTACAGCTCTTTGATTTCCAAATGAAATCCTGACTTTCTGGTGATTCATTTTCCTTGTATACAAAAGAAAATGTTTTCTTAAGATCTCACAGAAGCAATTATTTGTAGTGTGGGCATGTACATGAATGGGAAAGCTCAGTAGAAATGAATAACTAAAAATGGGAATTTTCAAGCACCAAACTTGAATAAAAAATAAACCACTATTTTTAAGTCTATAATCTAAGTACTTCTTATAATAAGCCATTTTTTAAGCTTTGGTTAAAACTAGAAATCTAACAGGTTGGGAGAGAGGAACAATAGCAATAATGCAGTTGTAGTTTTTAGTATCTTTTCTTTTTTTTCTTGGCAGAACCAGGGATTGAACTATGGCCTTTGTGCTTGCCAGAGAAGCACTTACTCTACTGAACCATCTCCCCGGCCCCTAGTATCTTTTCTTTAAGCTTAATGATATTAATTAATTAGAGTGAGAAGGTTAACATTGGATAGAAGAAGTGGGAAATTATTTCAGGGTTTCTAAGAAAACATCCTTCGTGGTCTCGCACTAGCCTTGGTGGTTGCTGAGTCCGGCATATGTTAGCTGTCATTCCTTGCAGTTTCACCCTGTGTGGAATCGTGGTTCTCCCTATGTCTCTGTACCTGCCTGTGACCAGATTTCTCTCTCCTTATAAGCACAGCAAGCATTGGGTAAGGGCTGACCCTTCATGGCCGTTTCTGTCTCTGCAGAGACTCTATTTAAGGCCAAGATCATTTTCACTGCTGGGGTTGAGAGGAATTTAGAGGGAAGAGACATTGTTCAGCCCAGGAGAATAAATAAATAAATTGAGGGGTGCATTGCAGAGTTGTTGAGAATATTAAAGGCCAAGTCCACTAGCGAGTTCTCCCTTGGACCGTCCTTCCAGTAATAACCGTTGCTTGGTTGTGTATTAACTGTTCTGCTAACTTTGAAACTGTCCTTTTCTCAGGTCTAATAGATGATAAGATTCTGAGGTTAGAGTGAGTCACTGTGACCCAGACTGACTCTTGAGTGCTGACAGTTTCTCAGTATCCCAAAGATACAGTTCTGTTTTGTGGACTTTAGATACTAGCGTATGAGAAATTGGACTATAGAACTACCTGCACTGAAACTGAGCAAGAAGAATAAACAATGGTTTTTAAATATAAATATGCATTTGATTATAGTGTAATAATGTTGGAGGATTTGATGAGGAGGCCTGAGATACTTATTAAAACTGATTCAAGAATAATAAGAGGTATTTCTTAAAAGTAGATAGAGAGCTATTGTGCTTAGCATTCATTACAAAAGCAGTATGTTAGATTTAGATGAGAAATGAATACTTAATACCTTTATAATTTGTTTTATGCAAATATGGGAAGCTAGAAGACTTCTTAGGAATCTGCAATTCTGAATTTAAATAAAAATGCTTATTTTAAAAATGTGGACGAGTTCTAGCTTTCTTCCTTAAGCATTCTTTTTTCTGTGAGCCATGTGATTTTTCATCATACAGTTTTAAGGAATGGTTTAATGTTTTTGTCTGTTTATTTGTTATTTGTTGGTTGAACAAGAAAGCAAACCATCTTCTCTCTTTGGAAGATGTCAAAGTCAGTGTCAGTACTAATTTGAGCAGATACGTAAATATGTCACTTTTCAAAAGAGAGTTGTTGGGTTTTGCAGATCCAGCCTAGGGTCACGATGAGCAAGCTGCCTCTTCAAGCCAACGTCTACCCCATGACCACGATGGCGTACGTCCAGGATGCCGAGCACCGCCTGACGCTGCTCTCCGCTCAGTCTTTAGGAGTTTCGAGTTTGATAAGTGGTATGTGTTGTTGCAGTTCTTTTCTTGCTCTGGAAGGTTGTGCTTCTAAGTGTATAATTTTTCTGCGGCCAAATGTATTAATTATCCTCTCCAGTTATAAGCTGCCTGTCTTCTCTCCAGCTTTTTTTTTTTTTCTTTTGAGAATGAAACTTATTAATTAATTTTGAGTTTGTGACAACAGCATACTACGATGAGTTCCCTCAGTTTTCAAGGGAAGCGCAGGGGACCCAGACCTTGATGTCATGATTGTTTCCTGAAGATAGCTTTTTTTTTGTCCTGGTCACCTGTGTTTGCAGAGATCTCTCTCATCACTGACTACAAAAAAGACTCCGAAATCTTAGACAGTTGGCTTAAGTTCTCAACGATGTCGTTACAGATTGAACTTAGTTCTTTTCTGCACTGTGTTCATTTTCCCTTAGTGCCTCTGCAAATAAGACAAGTAGAGATGCTTTAGATTCAGAAATAGAGATACAGCCTCAGGAATGCGAAAGGAGAAAGTGATTCAGAAAAAGCAAATAGACAATAGGCACTGATTAAGTTTTGTTAAACTTTCTCTTGAGATACTTTGATCCTTTTTCTGTATGTTTTTTTTTTTTCTTACTTTGGAGACAAAGTCTTGCTGTCTCCAAAGAAGAGGGTCTTACTATGCAGTGCAGTCTGGCCTTGAGCTCACTTTGTAGCTCAGGCTGGTCTTGAACTTGCAGTGATCCTCCTGCCTCAGCCTCAGAAGTGCTGGGATTATAGACATGTGCCACCATGCCCAGCTTCTGCGTAGTTTTGATAGCCGTGTATATCATCAAATTTGTATTTTTTAGGAGTTGCCAGAATAAATGTCTGAAGGAGCTGGGCAAATGATAAGCCCGGGTACTTTGTGTGCTCTTTCTCAGAGGCCCATTTTCTACGTCATGTGTCCCGTGTATTCAGTGGTTTCATACACAAAGAAAGTATTGCTTTTCATTTTTCTTTATGGTCTTCATTAAAGAAAATCATGTGAATTTATATGGTAAAGAATTGATAGGGTCAACCAAATAGCTCAGCGGATTAAAGTACCTGCAAGCAGACAAAAGGGCCAGGGGTTTGATCCCTGGGCCTGCTGTGCCAGCACTGTCCCTTCTGAGCTCCCTGAGACGGGGCATGGAGGTGCACGCCTGTAATCCCATCTCTTGGAAGGCTGTAAACAGGTGGATAACTATGAGTCCAATCTAGTGGTGAGACCCTGAACATACTGTAGACTCTTCCCAAAAATAAAAAACAAATAAATAAAAATAATTGAATCCATCATGGGCAGATGAAGAACAGTGGGCACTTGGGTGGAGAGCACGTTCTCCTGTGCTATGAAGAGAACCCCTTATGGTTGGGTGTCCAGATCCACTTTCTAAAGAAGAGATGAAATTTAAAGCAAAATACCATGCCTTCTATTTAAGTAACCCGTGCTGAATAGCTGTATTACATAATAGTCCTTTTTTTTTTTTTGCTTGTTTGCTTGTTCATCAGGCCGCATAGAAGTCATCATGGATAGAAGACTCATGCAAGATGATAATCGTGGCCTTGGACAAGGGGTCCATGATAACAAGATTACAGCTAATTTATTTCGACTATTGCTAGAAAAAAGAAGTGGCATGGATATGGTAGGAAAAAAAAAAAAAAACAACTACTGTAAAATGAACAACCATATTCTGATGTTAGTTTGTCTAGTGTCAGAAAATCTGAAATGTTGACCTTTCACTCTTTTCATTTGTTAAAATTTCTGATGTACAGATATCTTTAGAACCGGCTACACGCATATTCATCCAAGTTAAGTTACTAACATTGTGTAAGATTTTTCATTTACAGTTTTTTTGTGTTGCTTGCAGTACTAGAAATTAAACCTAGGACCTTTGCATTAAGGTCTGTCCCAAGGCCATATTTTTATTGACACAGGGCCCTCATCCACTGACTTATCTTTTTGTCTTCCTTCCTTAACTTCTAAGAATACTGGAATTATAATTTGTACCACTATGTCTGGCTTATGTCATTTTAATTTTTATAAATACTTACAATGGAGGAAAAAATCAAAGAAGCAGTTTGGTTGAAATTTCCTGGGATTATTTTGAAAGAAATTAAAATGAGAAAAATGGGCTGAATTAAGATTAAGAAATAGAGCTTACTCACATATTTAGGAGGTTACTTTGGATTGGTAGAATTTATTTAAATCCTTGATGGTCTTGTTCTGGTGTTAGATTTATCAGTTGAAGTGGATTTGTCTGTCCTCTCTTCATCTGTTTTTATTCTTGGCAAAAATCTAGCATTCTGTGTTAAACAGTCTGGCAGTTACTACTTCTAGTAGTTACTCAGGTGACCCTGGAGTTCTCTTTAGGTTGCTGCTTCTGCACCTCAGGTGGTCCTGAGCTCTGTGCCTTCTCCCTCCTGACTGATCATTTCCAGTCTTCTGCTCTTCAGCCAGCAACCACGCTTTCTACCTGGGAAGCCGAGCAGCACTGGACAGAGCTCTGTGCTGCAGATGTCCTTTGCCTCTTTGCTTCTGGTACGTAGAGGCCTCCTTGTGTCTGCAGCCAGTCCCTAAGCTCGCCCTTGGTCTGTGCCCCTTAGCCACCCTCAGGATCCTTTCTCTGCTCTGCCTGGCCTCTCTCCTTCTCTCCCCCTTCCCTCACACAGTGTGCACTTTCCTAGAAGATCCTTACAGTTGTCTTTCAAGCAATTCTTGTTCATTATTTAAAAATAAAAGTAGAAAGCAGCGGGCACTCAGACCCGCTCCTGTGTCTCTGGGGCTGCCGCCAATGTGCAAGCTGAGCCAATGTTCCCAAGCTGAGGTCACTTCATCCCTTCCTCTCACACTCACTTCATCTCAGTCTGGCTTTGCCTGCTCTTGTGCACTACGGCTCTTGCCAGCGTCCCAGGATTCTGTGGATATCTTTTGTTGTCATTGTACTTCTTTTCAGCTGCATTTGACACAGATCCTTGTTACTTCTTAGAACAATGCCTGGCAGGGCTTCCACACTGTCGTGCTTACTTAGTTTTCCTCCTAGTTCTTGGACAGTTCTTTACCTCTCAGATAGTTCTTTACCCAACTCATCAATACTGGGGTTTATTTATTTTTGAATGTTTAAAAACAAAATCTAGCGTCATGGCCCCTGTTGAGCTCCTTTGGCGTCTGTCATTGCCACCGGCAGACAAGCCCAGTCCATCCTGTGCTTGTAGGAATCCTCGCAGCTTGTGCCCGCTTGTGTCCTTGCACACCCCGCACCATGTCCGCTTTAGGCTTCCTGGCTGGCTGGGAGCTCCTGCTCCCTCCCAAGCCCTCTTCCCCAGGACACCTCTGCGTATCCCCTTCCTCCCCTCCTGCTCAGCAAGCTCCTGGGAGTAGTTTATGTCAAAACCCAAACCAACCGCTTCTTGGCCACACCTTCTCCTGTTTCCTTATGTCTTTGCTGAACCATGTGGGTCTCCTTCATGTGTGTGAGTGTGTGTGTGTGTGTGTGTGTGTGTGTGTGATTATTTGATCAGTGTCTTTTCCTTACTCTGTAACTCCATGACAGTGGGGTCCAGGTATTTTTGTGCTTGTAAGATTGGTCTTATTGAAGGAAGTGCCCACTCTACATCCAGTGGCTGCAGAATGAATGAGGTTTACAGCTCCTCATGCCGCTGTAACCTCATTTCTGCTTGTTGCCACTTCATCCTGAGCACATTCCCTTCCTGATACAAGATCCCAGGAATGTAGCCACCCCCTTGTGGGCGACCTACAGGAGCCCCCTGCCTGTGATAGGGGTGCTATAAATGTAATACTAGTGGAAGCAGCTAATTCATAACACAGAAGTCATCCAGCATTTAGAATCTTGTAGAAAAAATGATTAATACACATTTTAGATGTCAAGATTTGTACCAGTTCTTGAGACTCCCAGTCTAAATCAATTACTGACAAAACAGCTTAGTTTTAAGAGCTAAAACTGCGGAGGAAAGCGATTGTGTGAGTGTTGGCAGCTACTGTCTCTGTGCTTCTCCTGAAAATGTTTCTGGCGTGTATGTTTTCCTCTTTATATTGACACTCATCTATAAAACTTGTGTTAACTATAGCAATAAAAATTTTCATGTCAGATCTATAAAGCTTTCACTTAGACATTAAATAATGTCTTGATTCCCATTCAAAATTCCTTGGAGAGTAATTGATACAAATTTGATCCAAGGTTTTTATAATCTAATGTTGTTTCAATTTATCTTTCAATTAACTATAGATTCTGGAGTTTACATCAGTAGCTCCTTTTAAATAAAAAAAATGGACTGGAGAAGAGAAAATATATTTTAATTGCTGTTGAAATTGGTTAAAAATAGTTGATTTGAAAATATTATGTAGCATGTCATTTAAATTGTCAGGATGTTTTTAGTTTCAACTCAGACTTGTGATGTCTAAAATACGGATGATGAAAAGTGAAGTGGGGTCCCTCTCAATGAAGATAGGGGTTTTAATGGGAAGCTTGAGCCTGCAGCTGCCTCTGGAGAGTTACCCCAGAATGGCTGAAGGGAGTGAGTCTGCTTCTCAGAGTGCTCTGCAGAAAGGCAGTGAGAACAAAGGCTTGGAATGGTGGTCACCCAGGTGTGTAGCCCAGTGGAGGACCAGGCTGCATAAGACTGACAGTCATCGCTGTGCAGGATGACAAGGGTCTCAGAGCTGTCTCTGGCAGTGACCCCTTCCATATCCCATTCTGTGCCTCTGACTTACCGTCCCTTTCTTACTGGAGGTTCTGGAATAGAGAAGGCAGCAATGAGGATTTGGGAGCCCTAGAAGTAATCATTTGTCACAGTGTATCATTTTTTCCTCTGCGTACCTATTCATGAGGTATAAGGAGGCAATATAGAAATCCGATTAAAAGCTCAAGTGCAGAAAGGGTGGAGGAAAATGATGGCGTGGATCCATCAGCAGGGTTGTTTTTGTTTTTTGTACTTTTAGGACGGGGTGTACAGGGTGTTCGGGGTCTCACTGCATAAGATCAGACTTGTAGTGATTCTCCTGTTTATAAGTCTCTCAAATGCTGGGATTATAGACATGCACCACCAAGCCCAGTCTCAATCACCATCTCAGCATGTACCGGGAGCAGGGCTGGCACAGCATGTCAGGGGATTGAGCTCCTGCAGGGGCCAGGAGCTCAATCCCCTGAGCTGTTTGGCAGGCCCTAAAAGAGTATTAGTGATGTCCAGGACATGTAGCACACTAGGACTTGCATCTTGGCTCCAGCTCATCTTTTCTTTCTTTTAACTCTTATCTATCTATCTATCTATCTATCCATCCATCTGGTGCAGGGTTTCACTATACAGCTCACTCATAGCGATCCTCCTGTGTCAGCCTCCCCAGTGCTGGGATAACAAGTGTGCCCTGAGCTTCCCCAGTCTTGGCTCTGTGAATCAGTTCCAGTTTCTAAAACACCCTAAAATATTTTTTGGAATTTTTATTTTTAAATAGATTGAGAAAAACAAAAGGAAAACAAACAAAGAACAACACAGAAAACCTTTTCAGTACCATCCTTACCTACCAAAACATGCCCACAGACAAAGCTTGGACTCAGAGCACCAGGGTTCATTTCTGATCTAGGTGACACTTATCTCTCTATTTGTTGTGGTTCCCTATACGCTCATTAGCTTTCTCTCTCCCTCGTTGCCTTTTTACTTCCCTGTTTCCCTCCACAGCATTCACTTATTTCTATCATATTTCCTAACTAGGTTCACTTTAGCAAACATTTATTAAGGTCTCACACTGTGTCAGGTCAGTTGGAGTAGACAGAGGTGACTAAAAAATGATCTCACATCATCTTACATAACGGAGCAAATTGTGATTAGATCAAGTGGAAGCCCTTGATGTTGAAGGATCAGATAACTCAACTTAATAAAGGGCACCAAGGAGCCTGGCAGCTTTTGCCTCCTGGAAGAAGAGCCATAGCTCAGTGAGGGAGACCTCGACTCTGCTTGGACCACAATGTACTCCAACTCTTGCACGTCCAACAAGCTGCAGAGATACTCTGATCCAGAAACAAAGTAGTAGTTATAGTAACGGTATCAGTTCTGCATGGTTAGAAAGGTATTTCTAGGTTAAAAAAACCACATAAAATTAACTATCTTTCTCAACATGTTTTCTGCATTTTAAGTTTATCCTAAGATTTCGAAGGTGGTTATTCTAGGAGACTAAGTGAATTTTGATAGTTTGACAGTGATATGCCCTGTTGAGCCCTTTGTGAGCATAAGAAAGTACGTGAATGGTGGGACCTGGGTGGGGCTTTGCCTCGCGGCTGTGACCTTGCTCCAGCAGTGAGTGGCGGATGTTCATCGCGTTGGTGACGCAGAGCCCTGACTGTCCCATCAGTTCCTTTCTTAGCTCACTGTGGGCAATAAGCTGCACGGTTCTTAATCCTCAAAGTGCTTGCCTTTGTGACATTGTTTTCTTTTATAATACTTTCTTCAAAACGTCTTTTGAGTCAGCCTTGTTTATTGATCCCCAGAGAGCTAAAGGGTGAAGTTTTTTTGTTTTATTTATTTATTTTGTTGTCTTGTTTTTTATTCTAAAAATGCCATCTGGTCTGGAAGGTGGGGAAGTGGGCTGGGTAGGCATTTTGCATCGGATACTTAGAGCCCTGTGTGGTGACCCCGAGGGCTCCACCTGCGCGGGCTTCTCAATGTGACATTTCCAGACTTTCACTGCTAGATGTTCTGATTTGAGGGATTCAGTTAGGACCTAACTGTATCTTACAAAGCCCCAACCCAAAGTCATTCTGGTGTATCATTCAGGGGGAAAGTACCAGAAGTTGGGAAAACTGGTCTGTCCTATAGGATGGAGATATATATGTATATTATTGCATCTGAGACATCCTCTTCAGCCCAGAAATATCTTGTCAATTCACTGAAGGGTCCAAGAATCCCTCCAAGAATACAGAAGAAAGCCTGAGAGCTTTTTCTGAGTGTATCTTGACCTAGAATGGACTTAATGCCTTCTGAATCTGATAAGGCAGGTGTTTTCCTTTCTGTTAGACTCTTTTATCTTTTATTACTCAAAAAATTATTTTGTCAGCAATCCTGACCTAGCTTGTGAAGTCCTTTGAACTGGGAACACATTTAAGTCTGTTGTTGAAAACGTTCTCTTTCTATTTATGTTATTCTACAAGCTGTATTAAATGGCTGTATTGTTGGAGAATATTATTTTATATGCTTTATTTCATCTTTTTCTAAAAAAGGAATGTGGAATGGATGGGTATGTTTCAATGTAACTGTTTCAGGCCTAATTTTTTTTGTCACTATCTTAATTCTGAAATGTCCCTATTCTGCTTTCAATTTTTTCTTTCTCCATGGCCTGAATTGTAATGACATCCACTGTTAGCCACTGGCATGATGCTACTTGCTTTTGCTAACACCCTTCTGTCTATTGCTAATCTGACATTCTGAATTTTAAGCTCCATATCTTTATAAATCCTGTCTCTTCACACAGATGAGTACCCAGGTCTTTTGAATCCTGTATTACAAACAGGATGTAGAATCTAAAAATAACTATTAAGTAGGCATTTTATTAAAAAACAAAAAATCAAATTTACTTCCAGTGTAGCTGGTGATCAGAGGACATTTCTACATAAATATTTTTTCTCTTTCTATGTCTGTTTTTACCTTTTTAGGCATTATTGGTTAAGGTTCTATTTCATGCACTGGTTTACTTAATTTTGTATGTCTTCTAGCATATTGTATCTAATATGTATCTCTAACCCTGGCAGTTTTATTTGATGTTTGAATACTCAGAAATGTTGCCTGACAAACATACATCACAGCAAAGACTCAAGTGTTTTAAAATTATAATAATTATGCAATTACATGTATAATAGTTCCTATTTTTAGAATAAAAAAGAGGAAAACAACTGGCAATGATTTACCAAATTTAAAGAAACAATTAGATAATGCAGTTATGACACCTGTTATTTATGTCTTAAAATTGAACTTATTTTGAGAGGGTGTTTTTTTTTTTAAAGCCCTGTCATTGGCCCATCTATAATTTTGTAACATTTATGAAGCCTAGCTCTGAATTCATACATGCCTTTATGATCTTATTGAGTATATAAATGAAGCCATGAGAATATAATCATTGATTCCTGTAAAAGGGGAAATGACATTAGTAGTGTAAGATGTAGTAGGGACCTCACAATCCTTATAATATGAAAGGTTTGTGATAGTTGGGGAATTTTTATAAAAAGTTATACTTGAGCCTAAAACATTTGTGGTAAAAATTTTTAGTACTAAATCTGTGGAGACATTCTAAACATATGAACATAGTAAAGTCAAAGTACAAATACATTGTTATAGTTAAGCTTTATGAAGTACTTCAATTAGTTGATGAGAACTGCAAATGTAACTTTTGAGCATTTTTGTTTTTTCTTGATAGAGAGAAGAAATGAATTCGGTTGGATACCCTTCCCTTCTCAGCCACATAACTTCTTCTTTCCTGAATCATCCAGTCTTTCCAATGACAGTAAAAGCAGAATCCTCACCTACACTTGAGCTGCTGAATGAATTTCCTCCATTACTGTCACCTTTGCCATGTGATATACATCTGGTTAACCTGCGGACAATTCAGTCAAAGGTATGTCCCAAAATACGTCTTTACAAAATTCCTTCCTGTGGTATGCTGGTTTAAGGTATAAGAAGAGTGAGAAAAAACTCCCGTACACTTCACTCACTGTGCTTGGAGGTATGACTTTGAAGGTTTCTCCTTAGGCAAAGTCATTTTGCCTTTTACTTGGCAATTTCTTTTGGAACTCAGATCATGTCCCCAGTATAACTTATTTGACACTCAGAAAAGCTTGGTGAGGTACATAGATCAGGGGCATTAGCTTCTTTTATGCTGGCCTCAGATCACATAATAAGTGGGTAGGAGAAGCAGAGAGATTAGCATTAGTAACTTTTCCACTCATTTCTTTTTGTTTGTCATTATTTTTCAGAAGTTGAAGACCATAATTATGCTTTGTATTTTCACATCTGTATCTTGAATATCGTTACAATTTATATCTTTATTTAAAAGATATATTGGAGAAGGAGCATGGTGAGGTTTTATTAGGTGTGAAATATAAGTCAGCCTGCTTTACTTTCCATATGTGCCCATTAAATAAAAAAGACTGCATTTGGAAAGAATAAGGAATAGGCACTTGATCCCCCTCTCCTGTATTATTTGGCTGCTTCAATGTTGTGAATAGACATACAGTCAGCTGTTGTGACTAGACATACAGTCAGCTAGCTGGCTGTGGAAGTGGTTGTGAATTCTGTGGGATGCTTCTCAAAGTTAAGCGCTGTAGGTGGGCAAAGAGGGTGCTCAACCTGCAAAGGGAAGATTGGCTAGGAACCGAGAACCAAGATAAAATTAAACTAAGAAAGAGATCTTTAGATGTCTTGCTGCACCAAGCTATCTCCCCAGCCCTAGCTTGTGTTTTCTACATGGGAATGCTGACCCACTGTGACTCAATTCCAGTTTCTAGAAAACACAAAAGAAAGATTTCGGAAGTTTTTTTTAAGAAGTAGATTTTTGAAAAATTAATACAAATTTTTGAAAAATTAATACAAATTTTTAAGGATTAAAAAACCCTTTTTAGTACCACCTTACCTACGAGAACATACCCACAAACAAAGCTGGGACACAGACCACCAGGGTTCATTTCTGATCTAGGTGATACTTATCTCTATCTGTTGTGGTTCCATATATGTTTGTTTTCTCTCTCCTTCATTGCCTGTTACTTCCCTCTTTCCCTCCACAGTATTCCCTTATTTCTGTCACATTTCCTCAATAGGCTCACTGTTGCAAACATTTATTAAGGCCTCACTCACACTGTGTCAGGTCAACTGGAGTAAGAGGTGACTAAAAGCTGTCACAGTTTTAGTATTTCCAAAGTTTTATGTTCAGGTTAAGGAACTTTTGCCTGGGAATGCAATAAAATAATATGAGGTTTGTGGTACTGATGACGAATGTTAGAGTGACCATGTATCTACATGTCTGTGTTTGGACATGTGTTTAGTAGGATTTGACTTCTGCCTACCATTTGCCAGCTACTGCTGCAGTCACCAGAGATGCAGTTGTGAATAAAACAGGTAAAAGCCCTAGATCGATACCAGTGGAAAGAGAAAAAGAATTTAAGACAAAAACAATAACAGAAACATGCAAGAGAGGGTTTGTGTGTGTGGAACAGGGGACTGAACTCAGGCCCTTGCACTTGCCAGGGAAGCACTTATTCTAATGAGCCATCTCTCCCAACCCATGAGAGGTTTTTTGAGGGGAAAGAGGAAAAAGTGATGTAGGTTGGATTGGATTGGTTAGGAAGGGGCCTACAGAGGCAGTAATGGAGTATGAATCTGAAGGAGTTCAGGAAGTAGGAGGCTCCCATAGGTTGCTGGGAGTGAACTGCTCATTATCCCTGTGCCTGGAGGGATCCTGCACAGAGGAAGGGCTCAGAAGGCCACTGTCGACTAAGTGAATCATGAGGCATTTCTTTCTAGGTATTTATTTTCCTGGTCTTTTGTGAGTCTTCCTTTGGGTATGGAAAATAGAATGATACACAGATAGAACAGCCCAGGGGTCAATAACCTTTCTGAGGTGACATGTCATTGAATCTCAGGCTGAAAGGAAAGGAAGTGACAGCTTGCAGAGTAGCAGAGACACCAAGCCTCGGGTTACCATGTCCTGGTCTAAGTGGTAGAGGACATTAGCAACCTGAGGACCCCAAGGGTTTCTGGGGGCTACTGTGGACATGTCACTTAGCCTCATTTACAGATGGCTCTTGGCCGTAATTGTTTGAAATATGCTTGTTTTTCAGGAGCAGTGTGGGTTGATTAGATTATAGGATGGAGTGTGTCCTGGGCTAGCACTTGTGTCCCACACCACAAAAAGGCACTTGGTAGCATTTTTACATTCTTTCTGCTGTTGGCCATCTTCATATTAAAGAAGTCTAGACATTTCCCAGATTAAAAATCGTAACTTTCTACCAAACTGTTTTGACAGCCTTGTAGGTTCCAGCCACACAGACATGTGGATGCAGTCTCTCTAGGCCTGTGTCTCTTACCCTATACTAAAATCAAGTCAAAATAGATCAGAGACCTAGGTATAAGGACAGAAACACTAAATCTGCTGGAATATAAAACAGGTGAAGCATGTGAGGAAATAAGCATGGGTAAGAACTTCCTGAACAGAATTCCAGTTGTGCAAGAAATAACTCCAGCAATCAAGAAATGAGATCATAGCGAATTTAAAAAAAACTTCTGTACAGCAAAAAAGATAGTCAGCAGAGTGGCGGCAGCCTATAGAATGGGAAAGTCATTTGTCACGCTATTCCTCTGATATAGGAGTAGTATCTAGAATATACAAAGAACTAAAAAAAATAAAAATCACTCCATCCACTGCATCTGTCCCTTGTGTAGGTGAACAAGAGGGCCACCTTCACCACTTATAGGCTCAGTGAATTTCTCTAGAAATTGAAATTATATTCTTTTGGTGAAGATAACTGAAATAGCAGTCATTTTATCTATTTTATTCATTCCAAGATTATAAGTCGTTTTTGCCCTTGAAGTAATGTTGACATAGATTGGGTTCCAAGCAAGACGAGGTGTCTGCAGGGACATGTGTCTAAAGTGGCATGTTCCTAACCACTGCAGCTTGTTCAATACTGTCTAGGGGCTGCTTTCTGGTGTGCAGAACGATAGAGGACACTGGTTTGACCGTCTCCCAGAGGTCTCTGCCTGATGGTTCTTCACTTCTAAACCTCATTTGTTCTTCCTGACCCTTCCTGGATGAAAGTATTAGTGTTTCAGGGAACAGAGAGAGCTGTCAGGTATAGGCTACAAGTGAAATAACCCACTAACGTGGAGCTGCAGTTCAACTATCAGTTCTCATATGCACTATGTCCAGATCACTTGGAGAGATTGAAAAAATGGTCTTCTACGAATTTCCAGTCTCTGAGATTCTGATTCTCTGGGGCAGGAAAGGCCACTAATTAATATTAAAGAACTTTATGATTCTAGAAATTTCTGTTTTCTACTTCTTAATACTTGCTAATCTCTACTTCTTAAACTGGAATATAAGAGTTACAGATTAAATGATGACAATAAGCCACCCAATAGTTTTTCTGAATATGAGTGCTGTATGTGGCTTCAGAAAGTAGTTACTGTATCTGACCTTTAGATTACTGAGTCTGTTTCTAGAATTCAGGAATTGTCCTATACAGTATTAGATACCTGAGTTCATATTTTATACTTAACTAGGCATATCCTGGTTTGTATTTTACATCAGTTTTTGGAAGTGAATTTATGCTATTTGAAGTCAGATAAAAAGGAAACTGAGATCTCTGACCCCCTGCCCGTGGTGTGCGGTGTGGCCAAGCCTGTTGCCGTCACTGTCTTGTAGTCTAGCCACTAGCCTTCTCATCCTGTATGCCTGTCATCCTCTCTTCTCCTGAGCACTCTCTTTCCCTGCACCTCTAAGAGCTTCCTAAACTGCAGAGAAGTTTCTGTAAGGGTTTGAAAATTGGAGAACAGACAGGAGCACCCCAGAGCCATGTCATCAGGAAAGGGTTATTGTTTGAGAAGCGAGTCATGACAGAGAATACTGGGAGATTCCCATGAGCTCTGCAGTCTGGGTTCTGAAGGCCGGAGCTGCAGGTTCAGCCTGTAATAGACAAAAGGAACTCAGTCCACTATTCAGCCAGATTTCACAGCACCCTTCTATTTTTGTTTTGGAAAGCAATTTGTAGTTGGACTTTTTTTATTATTTGTACTGCTTTTATATTCAGGCATTTCTCTCTTCTTGCCTCTCTCTCTCTCTCTCTCTCTCCCCCCTCCTTTTCTCCCTCCTTCTCTCCTGCTTTCACACACACACACACAACACACACACAATTATACCTTGCTTCACAAATTTAATCTGTTCTACAATTTTGGGTAAGATAGCCACATTTGTGTTTATGTGGGTATTCATGACTGCGATCTATTTGTCATGCACAGTTTTCAAATAAAATTTAAAAACATGTTTTTATTTGCAAAACACATCATTTGGGAACAAAAGTGTTTGTGAACCAAGGAGCATTTTAACTCTTCCTTCTCTGAGATCTTGATTTGTAGTTAGCATTTTCTTGCAAATAGCTAATCAGTCATTTTGGCATCAGCTTCATTTTTCAGTTAAGCTTTTCTCTCTCACTTATGTCACCTCTTTCTTAGAAAAAGCAGTTTAAGGTCTTCACTTTGTTTTGCCTTTCTTATGAGAATTGATTGGTGCTTTATTGATCTTTCTAGCTTCAGAAAAGGTGAAAATTACGAAAAAAAATGTCCTTTATTGTACATTTTGGAGAACAGCCATGTACCTTCCCTTTCTATCTGTCATCTTAGTCTGTTGATCAAAACAGTATAACGATGATATTCAATGGACATTTTAATGAGTGACCTGAAAAATTAATTTCTGCTGGTAGTTTCCGGTTGCGGGACTTATATAATGAAGTAGGTAATTTTCTGACCCAGCTGTCAAAATATACTGAAGATGAATGGCATGAGAAATTTTTAAAGGATCTAGGTTGGAAAAAATTTCCTACCACATATTTGATTATGCCTAAGTCTGTGCACCTTTGAAATCCATAAAGAGTGGGTCATGATACTCTTGGAGAATATGCACAGAATTATGGGTGTCCCCTCAATGAAACAGTGGGTTTACACGTAATGTTTACTGCATTTTCCAAAAGGTTACTGATTTATGGTCCCCATGTTATTAACAAACCAAGTTTCTTTCCGAGTAGAAGAGCAGCAGCACTCTTAACCTGAAGTGTTCATTTGCTTACAGGGGAATAGTCACAGTTCTTTTCTTTAGAAGACGCTATCAAGTACACACGTAACTCTCAGAATGGCCTTTGCTTCTGATGGAAATGAGAGGAGCGGATGGGTGGTTAAGTAGTAGATGGGTAGAAAGTGTAATTTCCAAATTGTGAATTGCATTGTGAATTGATAACGTATTTTGACAAACCATGGTTCGAGTTCTGCTGCTGCTGTTAATCAAGTACCATCGTTCATCCTTTACCACATCATGACCTGGATGTAGTTTGTGTGTCTTGCTGTTGGGTGGCTTGAGGCACTGGTTTCCCATGCATGATTGTATCACTTCTATCACCAGTGCTGTCACATACCTGATGAAAGGTCAGGCATATTCCACCAGTGGTGCAGCTGATAGAATATGTTAATCGTAAAGGTCATAATTTAAGTATTTTGTTATATTACATACAAAAGAATCCACATCCTTCCCCTCTTGGCTAGCTTTCTGCAAACACTGTGCAGACCTAGAGCAAAGGCCAGAAAAAGAAGTTATGAAAAGAACAGAAAGCAGTCAGGCCACAGCCTGTACATGTGCCCGCTCTGCTTACTGCCCTGTAAGTTGGAACAAGTCACTTGATGCTTATGAATCCTGGCTTCCTCTTTGGTAACAGTTCAGAGGCACAGTGATGTTTGCAAGGTACTTAGAGCAGGTCTGGGTGTTTGTAGCCCCATGAATGGTTGGCATGTAGTGATCCTACCTTTGGTAACACAGTCCTCTTCAGTCATGATGGCTGCTTACAATGCAGCAAAACTTGTATGTTTTTTGTAGATTAGAAATAGTTGCCATTTATTGCCGAAGTACATCTTGCTATCACTTTGCCTTATATTCCTGATACACTTTGCTAATAGTTCCATAGATTTTTTTTTTTTTTTTAAATAACATAGCTGAAATTGGCTGTGTACCAGCCAGCAAGCTAGGTGCCTTAGGTGAACCTTGCTTAAAGTTCCTACAGTGGAAAAAAGGCAGTGGAGTAAAATTTAGCTGTATCTTGCCGTCTCTGGGCTTAGAACGGTGACACCTAGAAAACAACAGCTTAGCAAAGAGAAGAGGGAAAAGTGCTGTAGGCATCAAGAAGAACCACACAAGAAAGCTAGAGACACCTGGAAATAGGGAGAGCCTGAAGACAGTACAGACCAAAGAACAAAACAGTCTGAGATGCTAACCCTGGCTCCCAGAAAGGGGGGCTTTGTCTCCCCAGAAGGAACACCTCAGATGTGCTGAGTAAATTTCATTCAGTAGGACAGAATGTAACCAAACATGAGAACGTTTCACAGGGGGACAGGTTCTAATGAAGGAGACCTACACCATAGTGAGAGTATTTAGGACCTACCTGATCTTTAACCTGCAACAAAAAAAGAGAAAACAAGGCAACCAGACACCTCCCTAAACCATTCATTCAGCAAAAGCTCATCTTACAAATACTGAAGCAGAGGAAGTTACAAGAAAAGAACTCAACAACAAAGTACTCAATATATTAGAAGAGCTCAAAATGAAGAGGTTTAGCATGCCTAAAGAGGATTTTTTTTTTTTTTTTTTTTTTTTTTTTTTTTTTTTTTTTGTCTTTTTGAAACAGGGTCTCACTATGCAGTTCAGGCTGGCCTTAAGCTCACTTTGTAGCTCAGGCTGGCCTCGAACTCACAACAATCCTCCTGCCTCAGCCTCCCGAGTGCTGGGATTACAGGCCTGCGCCACCACGCCCGGCTCTAAAGAGGATTTTTATTAAACAAAGGATCTTATAATAAAATGTTTACAAGCTTAAGGAAGAAACAAACTCATCAATTTAAATAGGGCAATGTAAGATAGGAATAACCAGTTTGGTAAATAATTAAAAATTATGAGAAAAACAAATAGAGGAAAAATTAGATAGAAATCATGGGTAGCAGATTTGGACAGTGTGAGGACAGAGTATCAAAAATGGAAGAAAAATGGTTTGCTTTTAGGGTGCCACAGATCATAAACTCTGCTGTACCCTAGAAGCAAAAAGACCGTGTGAAGCTGGATCCAACAGCTGCTAGATGACTCAAAAGTCAAAATTATAAAAATAATGGAAAAATCAGAAGACAGCTCAAAAGGTATAAAAGTATTTATTCACAGAAATTATAGCAGAAGTCTTTTCAAAGCTAGGGAAAAAAATTAGTATCTAACTATAAGAACTTCTGATGTCTAGGATGAGAAGAGAGCTTCATAATTCACTGTAATAAAAATTCCAAAAATTAAATAAAAAGGAGAAAATGCTAAAAGGTTTTAGAGGGAAACATAAGCAAGCATATCAGAATTACAGGTAATGTCTCAGCATGATCCTCAAAGGATAAGAAAGCATGGAGTGATGTTGTTCAAGCCCTTGTTAAAAAAAAAAAAAAGTCAGCCTACCTTCTCTATCCTCCAAAATTAGCCTTAGTAATTCACAGAGATAGAAAGATTTCTCATGACAAAGAAAGCCTAAAGAAATACATGATCATGAAACCAGCATTACTAAAAATGCTTGGAAGAATCCTATATACAGACAAGGAGGGCACAAGCAGCAAAAAGCCTTTAAAAATGTATACATTTAACTAGAAAAGGAAAGTTATGCTGCAAGTCAAAACTGATCAGAAGAGACAGAGATGACCGCTGCATGCTGGTAAAGGGACCAGCTAAACAGGAAGCGATGATAACTTTTAAGTTCTGTGCACCAAACAGCAATGATGTTAAGTCTCTCCAACTTGATAAATTACTGGACATAATATATAGATAGACACCAGTGCCGTCATAATGGGGATCTCATAGACAAAACTTTAGCAAGGAAACATCGGAGTTAAACCATGCCATTGAACAAATGGACTTAACAGGTATTATCTGCAAAGTGTTTAATCCAGTAACAACAGAATACACATTTTTCTCAGCAGTACACAGAACTTTTCCTAAAATAGAATCTTAGGCCATAAAGCCTGCTTACATAAATACAAAAGAGTTGAAATGATCTCCTGCACACCGTCAGATTCAAAGGGAATAAAGCTAGAAGTCACCAGCAAAAGAAGCCAGTGAAAGTATCTATAGAGATTAAACAATACATTACTGAATAATTAACGGATTGCTGAAGAAATAAAAAAGTTCCTAGAATCAAGTGGCAGTGGAAGCACAACATGACAGAACTGATGGGACTTTTAAGAAAGGCTGTTCTAAGAGGGAAGGTCCTAGCTGTGAATACGCACAGTAAAAGAATTGAGCAGTATCTGACAGACAGCCTGCTGAGGTACCTGGAGGTCATAGAAAAACAAGAGCAATCCAAAGCTAAAATTAATAGAAGGAAAAAAATTATAAAGACCTGACTGGAAATTAACAAAAAAGCGACTGAATGTACAAAGAATTAGTGAATCAAAGAGTTGGCTCTTTGAAAGAATAAAAAAGATTGCTAAAGCCTTAGCCAAACTTGTCAAAAGAAGGAATGAAAAAACCTGAATCAGTGCAGTTAAGAAAGAAAGAAGTGGGCCAGGCATGGTTGTGTATTCCTGTAACTCCAGCACTCAGGATGAGGGGCAGTGTGTGTTCGAGGCAAGCCTACATAGTGAGTTCAAAGCCATCTTGAACTACATAGTGAGACCTTGTCTGAAGAAAAAAAAGAAAAAGAAAACACAACACTGGTAAAATCTGAAGGACTGTAGGAAACTATTTTCATAACACATATTCCAATTGGAGAACCTAGAAAAGGGAAGAAATTCCTAGATGCATGAATTAGCAAAATTGTACCAAGAAATAAAAAATCTGACCAGACCAGTACCGCACGACAAAAGAGACAGAGCATTAAAAACTCTGCTAACAGAAAAGCCCCGGACCTTTAAGATTCACTATAGAATTCTGCCAGAACTTCAGGGAAAACCTAATGCCAATAGGCCAGTAACATTGACAGGACAGGAACACTGCCAAAGTCATCCCCAAAGGCAAGCATCACCATGGTACTAAAACCAGACAAAGATTTCAGAAAGAACTACATGCCAGTCTCCATAATGAACACAGATGCAACAGTCCTCAACAAGATACTGGCACATAGAATGTACCAAGTCATTAAAAAAGACAAACATCACATCCAAGTTGGAGGATAAATAGGAAATGCAGACAAAGCCTTTCTGAACAGTACCCTTACTGCACAAGAAATAACGCTAAGAACCAACAAATGGGTTTATATCCAGTTAAAAAGAATATGCACTGAAAAGAAAATAACCAGCAGAGTAAAGAGACCACTACCCTACAGAATGGGATTCTTTTTCCAGCTATTCAGAGAGAAGAAATAATTAAAATATATAAAGAACTCAAAAATTAGACCCACTCAATAAAAGACCCATGAAAAAGTATGCAATTGAGGTTAGTTTATGTGTACAAATGGCCAGTAAGTATGTGACAAAATGTTCAGCATTTGTTACCTTTAGAGAAATGCAGATCAAAACAACACTGAGATTCCATCTTACTCCAGAAAGAACAGCCATCATCAAGAACCCAAAAATCCACAAATGATGGTGAGTGGGGAAAAAGGAATCCTTTATTCACTGTTACTGGTATTATTCAACCACTAAGAAAACCAATATGGAGATGCCTCCAAAAGCTAAAAATAGAAATCCCATTCCACCCAGCTATTTTACCCTCTGAGTATCTTCCTGGAAAAGGCAAACATATCTTACTTCAGTGTTCCCCACGTGCCCATTTCATAGCAGCACAGTTCATAGTAGCTCAGTCTTAGAAGTAACCTATCTGTCCTTCAACATATGAATGGATAAAAACACTACACTGAAGCATGCACACAAACTCTGACCTATAGACAGCAGATAAACTTGAGTCCTTTGTAGGAGAATGTGTGTGCCTTGACAGCATAATGTTAAGTAATGTAAATCAGACACATAAGCCTAAATATCCCATGGTTTCTCTTTCATGAGAAATGCAAAATATAAATAAAGAGCAAAGTAAAAGATAGTGTATCAAGACAGTGAGGTAGAGCTTTTGCAGATGTGAACAGATTTGAGACAGAGAGAGGAAGGTGGGGCAGCTAGAGAAATTAAAAGAGATTAAGGGATAATCCCACAGGCCCATGGTGAATGTATCTACTATAAGACACAAATGAAGATGAATAAAATAGAGCTGCCTCCCCATAAACAAGGTAGGCAGTATCTTCATCATGTTATATAAGAGGAAACGAACAGCTAAAGTTGGCAGGTCATATTCTAGGTCACACAGCCACGAAATGGAAGCATTGAGTGGCACCATCAGTTGACTCCAAGAGTTAATCTGCCTCTTTCATATGAACAGATAGGGAAGGGTAGTGCTAAGGTGTTGGGGACTGTCCCATCCATCTTGTCTCTGTTCAGTAATAATAAGACACCAGAGGAAGGATATGCTGACTGTTGAAGGGAAAAGATGGTGTGAGAAAAAAGAATCATTAGTGGTCATTGCTATTTGAGAATAAAAGCATTTTATGATGGGGATTTTCCTGAACACGTGCAAAATTTTGATGCAAACTTGGAAACCACCTTGAATGTCTTAAAGTTTATTGGGAGATAAAACAAATTAATGAACAGCTTTCTACACACAGCAAGGACTGAATACATTCTGGCAGTTACTGTGACTGTCACTGGGCTCAGCCCTTGATCTTCAAAGGGATTTCTGGGTTGTCTGACCTACTTCACTGAATTTATAGAGACTTAGTAATTTCTCCCATGTCACCTCACTGGTTCCTTGATGGGACCCAAACATTGCTCTGATCCAGTTTTCTCTAAGCCCTGCATTAAGTGTTGGCTCACCGCACATCCCCTCCTGTTCCCTATCTGCCACCACCCTGCCAGAGAGGCCTTGTAGCTTCACCTAAAGTGCAGACTTAGTTTTCTCTCCAGGAATAGGTATTGGAATGGAATCCACCGTGACTTCTGAACTCCTCGGACTGACTTCTGCAATTAGGCCTCAGAGGTGACAGGAAGGCAGTTACTAGTACGGTGCATGAAACTACTTCACAGGTTGTCAAATTTCTCCCACACTGTTTCCTTCTTTTCTAGGGTCCAGAGATTCCTTGTGTGGTAGTGAGAGTAAAAACAGTTCTTAGAGCATCTATTTACTTTCCTAGAGTCTGTAGGGTGACTTCTGGAAGGTGTCTGTTTTCCTGCATGCATATTCAAGTAAATTCACAGTTTCTCTACTTTGAGAAACAGTTTTCTTGGAAATAAAATGTCTAGACAGACTTTGAGTCAGAAAAACTGTTGCTTTGCCTCAGGTATTTTTGCTTGAAAAACTGATACTTTCATGAATATTAGATTTTTAAAACTTGGACAAGATGATTTAGTCCTTACAGAAATACTTTTAGATTTTAGAGAATGCACAACTTTTTTATTGGTAAAAATTAATTTTTATGATTTTATGTCTACTTTTATATTGTTAGTTTAAATGTGTCATAGAATCCAAAGTCAGTTTTGGACTTAAGAATTCATTACTCCAAAAGCGAATGTGTTGTGGCAATTTTAGCAATGCCTGCTGTCAAGTGGCTTTTCAGGGTGGTCCAATGAGGTAAAATGGCCAAATGCTTCAGGTTACTAATGACAAGTGCTTCGAAACGGAGTATAGTTCAGAGGCCATCTAAACTGAGCACCCCACATAAGGATTTTGTTACAGTGTTGATGAACAGTAGTAGGCATGTAATGTAAGGATTTTCTGATTCTTTAGCTATGATGTTACAATGTCAGTAAAGGACATGTATGAATAAGAATTTAAGAATACCATTTAATTTATTTTAACTTTCAGAAAATAATCGCCAATATTTATTTGATAGAAATACTAATAGCTAATTTACTAAGTAAGGTATCCTGGGTGGCAGACATCAGACCAGGTCTTTCTTATGCTATTCTATTTTATTCTATTTTATTTATTTCCATTTTATTGAAAAGGAAAATCTAGGTTTGTTGAAATTGGTAGCTAGCAAATTGCTAAGCATCTCAGATGGCTCTGTACAAGTCATCTTGTCAGCTTTTGCACTAATTACTAAAGTCTCACAAGGCTCTGTGAGGCTACTGGATAAAATATTTCCAGCAGGTTAATCCACATAACGACCTTGTATAAGAAGCAGATACTCATTGGCTCCATTTTACAGACAATGAAACCCTTGATACTTAAAGTAAGTTACTGTTGCCAGACTTCAGCTAGGGTATAGCCGAGTGGCATAAGCGCCTGCCTGGCAAGTGCAAGGTCCCATGTTCAATTTCCAGAGGGGGGAAAATATCAGAGACCTCACCCAGAATTGCCATATGACCGAGTTCTCATTGTTGTTCTTCTGGACATCTGTTTATATCATGAGATGAAGGATTTTCTTGCATGCTATTTTTTGTGATACTTGGTGAGGGTGACATTTATTGAAATTTCAATAGATATCTTTATCATTTTTAAACTTGCTGTGTGTCTGGTGGTCCTGTGGTGCCTCAGACTTCCTTAAAATGAGTTTTTTCTTCTCTCTCTTCAAACAAAACCTTAGCAAAGCAATGGTGTGAAATAGCATAATGTAGTAAAACTGCCTGAGCCAAGAGTTTAAGGTGAGGACAGCTTTGAGCTCTCCAGGCACATTTAAAATCAAGGCAGTGATGGAGATGCTCACAGCTATTTAGAGAAGATGTCTCTGCAGTATATTAAAAAATCTTATTCTCTCTATGGCCAGAGAAAGGAGAAAGAACCATTTTTATCACCATATCTCCACTGAGTATTACATGGCTTTCCTTTGAATAACATTTCTTAAACTTTCCAAGGATATTTAATTTGATTTGCTTATTATTGTAAACATCTTTCCATTTTAGGTGACATAAAATGTATTAAGATAAGTATAATTTAAAATAGTAGAAAACCTGAACTGTACATGATGATATTATTTAAATGGAGACAATAAATTTTATAGCAAGAAAATATAAACATAATATCCTCATAACTGCCTGGTTATGCTTGATATTTTTCTTTATCTCTGCCTCAGAAGAGTAGTTTCTATAATGTCAATTTAAATGATACATCAAGCTAATAAATGGGGGTGGCCTTACAAGTGATAAGCATAACTAATTGGATTTAAATGTCTCTTGTATAAAAATAATGAAGGAGTATGTTGAAGATTAAGGATATTAATACAATTAACAAAAAAATTTATAAAGAAACATGTTTCAATTTTAAGAGATGACATAGCATTCAGTGACCAGATAAAAACTGTAGTTGGGTACAATTTATTCAATAGGTGTGTATGTAAAAAATAAAAAAAATACTCTATTTGAAGAAACTTTGGTAAGACAGTATATAATATATGAACAAAAGGAAACCCAAATCTTTAGGAACTATAGGGGAAACAAAGGCATGAAGTGGTTTAACCAGTAGCCTTGGAACTTAATATCACTTGGCTCAGTAAGGATGGAGGGATTTATGTAGCATGAGAGGGTACAACAAACAGTGAGCCTAGAGAGAGTTGGATTTGCCTAACTTAATTGCTAAGTGAGCAGGGGAATATGGACACCAAGACGGTGGTGTGTGCAGTACGTGGGCTACTGGCTCTAACGTTGCTGTTCTGCTCTTTGCAGGCGGGCAGTGGGTATTCTGATGAGGCGGCCCTGGTCCTCCACAGGATAGGGTTTGATTGCCAGTTCCCGAGCAGAGACACGGGGCTGCTTTGTTCCACTACTCAGGGAAAGGTAAGTTGAGAAGTTATTTGTATGGTCGAGTTAGTATGCTTTAAAATCCTCACTTTCTGCAAATAATCCAACAAATACTCTTTAACTGCCTCTTCTCTGGCATTTGCCTTAGCCTGAATATGAGCTTAAGTCTCATTTTCTCTACCTTCTTTCTCCTGTGCATGTCTGAATGAAGATGCTTGGCTGGAGCCTGCGCACTCTTGGGTGTCACGCTCATTGCTGTCTTTGGCTTTCCATCACTTGTACAGAGTGTGTTCCCCCCATTCCTCCTCCTTCCTGGCTCCCACATGCTCACACCCCACCTAGTCCGGCCCCAGTAAACCCAAGTCTTGCAGCGACTGAGGCCAGCTTGACTAGCATATGACTAATGCAGTAATAAGGAAGTGATGGCATAATCACTGAGATGGTGCTCATTACGATCATGACGACAGAGCAGCTGTACAGCTTTCTAATCAATTGATTCCTTTTGGGAAGTAAATGTATGTATAGGTTTTCTGATTAATCCAGATTTGCATATGAGTCAATCTGTGCAAGCCAAACAGATCCTCAGTCTGAATGCAATGCATCCACATGGATGACACAGACAAAGGAACTACAGAATAATGTACAGGACGACAAGATAAACCCTGAGAGGACTTCAATGACCACATAGGAAATATAAAGTTCTTGTGTCGGTATATAAGTTTCGATCTACCTAGGTCTTAACCATCCAGCAGAAAAGTATAAAAGTATAAAAATGAAGTATACATCGTGAGCCCATAATATTAAGCTGAGCTGTAAATGGATATGGTCGACAATTTCTTTGAATAACTCCCTATGGTTGCAGAATGCTGGACTGTGTTGGATTGTGGTGTCGAGTTCAAGCACCTAAGTTAGTTGAATGTCA
>PVKA01027908.1:14201-30087 GCA_004027165.1 Ctenomys sociabilis | reverse complement strand
TATCTTTTATTTCACAGCCCTATGTCATCATTCCTCTACTTTCTTTATGGATTCAATTGTTTTGCATTTTCATATAAATTAAATTATAAATTAAATCAGATATTAAATCACTCTTTAATGAATTGTTTCATATGTTTTCAAGGTGCATCCATAGTATAGTACACATCAGCCTTTTGTCCCTTTTTAGGAAAATAATATTTTTATTATTAATGTACTATATTTTTTTCAGTCATCAGTATGTGGGCATCTGGGTTAGGCCTAACTTAATAAGATTATAACATCATATGTAATGTTTCTTAAACAGTCATGTTTAAGAATAATATCAATAATTCTTGTTTAAGAATAATATCAATAATAACAATGTCATTAATTGCTATGATATTATTTTGTGTCAGTGCTATTGTTATATACTGGAGACTTTTTAGTCTAGGATTATACTTTAGTCAACAACTTCTGTGGATAACCTATACTGTTGTGGCCTGATTTAGTTTTGACATGTTTTAATATCTACTGAAGCTGTACATAGGAGTATAATTTCTGGGTAAATCACACAGGTATTTCCATTTGAGAAATTTTCTTCTTTTCTCCATGTGATTGAATGGCATGCCATTTATAGTCTTGCCTTTGCATGATATAAAACTTTCATAATTTCTAGCTTTGCTTGATTTCTCTGAATATTCCAAAATTCATAGATCCTTTAAATTACTGCTTTTTAATGATCTTCTGTGAAGGTTACTTTCTTATCAAGCTGCCTAGAGAATTTTCTTTCAAAAGATAAAGCTTGAATGTTGATGGACTCAGTTCTGTCTGCAAGTGCTGCATTTTGGAGCAATCAATTTACATCTCTAAATCTTAATAAAATGTCTTCAAGTCTGAAGATGCTGCTCTGGAGAAATTCTTGACTTTTAGCCCAAATTCAGGGAAAAGACTTGGTAAGTGAAAGGATTTTTGTCACTACTGATATCATTTCAGTTCATAGTTAGAGGACACCTTTTCTGATTGATGAAAAAATCCACGTGTCCCGCTCCCAAGCTGATAGATGGCATGCCTTGAATACCTTTAGTTATTATTTTTAAATTGTGAACTTCATTAGAGTAACAAAGATGGTGCGCCAGGACACAGGAAGGGAAAAACAGAAGGAAAAATGAAGAAATGCTCAGAACTCAGAGCCAGGTCATTTTATCCTTCCATCACTTGACCACAGGTTATCCTCATATTGTCCTTCTACTTCTAGTATACAGGAAAATCCACGCCTTCCTCAGAATACTTTGGGTATCATTAAAACAAGAATATCACCCAAATGAATCTTGCTCTGTTAGTCATTCAATTATATTCTCAGTTCCCTTGCTCAGTGTAATTTAATAATAAGTTTCTAGCTCATAAATGTCAGTTCCCATTCACAAAATTTTGATCTCTGTTTTTATATTCTTGTAGAAATTGTGGACATTTAGTAAACATTGATGATGTAAATTGGAGACTGTTTAGGTCACAGTCCTGGATAAATCCCATGCTAGCCACAGATCTCCAAATCACCTTATGTCTCATTTTTCTATTCAATAAAATTGGAGTAATATTTTTTTTCCAGGCATGGTGGCACAGACCTATAATGCCATCACTCAAGAGGCAAAGGCATGAGGATTGTTGGGAGTTTGAGACCAGCCTCTGCTACAAAATGAGTTCAAGGCTAGCCTGAACTGTGCAGTGAGACCAAGACAAAAAGAAAAATATTTTCTACATAAAATGATTTTCCATATTAAGTAAGTTAATGTAAGTGAATGTGTTTAATCCTTTCTAGATAAAAATAATAAATAAATGAAAATTGATTGCTATGATATTATTTTGTGTCAGTGCTATTGTTATATACTGGAGACTTCTTAGTCTAGGATTATATTTTAGTCAACAACGTCTGTGGATAACCTATACTATTGTGGATTGCTGGACTGTGTTGTGTTTTGCTGAATTCAAGCACCTATAATAATTGAATGCCAATAGAATACCCATCTTTGACAGGACCAGACAAAAAAGGGATACAAAAGAAAGACCATTTTGTATTTGTATATACAGTACAGTTAGGATAAATATGCAGCTACTTTAACATAATTCTATGAGAAGAAAGATTTGCACTAATAGTATTTGGACAGGATATCCTGTCTGCTTCTTGTACTAGGGATAATCACTAGAAAGATAACAATGTAAAAAGTATTAATTATTGAAGCTGCACTATAAATCACCTTTAAAAAATATAGGTATACAGCTTCATTCTCTTAATTCAATGAATAGAGGGATCTGCTATAATAGTGTTTATAAATAGAATATCATGTCTGCACATTGCACAACAAATAATCACTAAGAAAACAAAATACAATCTATTATTGAATTATTGAATATGTTCTACTAAAAATACAAATAAATTTTGAATCACATTGCCATGGTGTTCAAAAAAATCCATAATGATACTAACTTTGCCTTTTGCTTCTTTGTTCAATATCAAATCAAGATTAGTGGAAATGGAACAATAATTCTTAACAATAATTCTTAACACTCCTGTAGATTGTGTATGGGTTACTATGTATACTTCACATTTTACTGCATGTGTGTAATTTACATCTAAGACATAAACTCATAGCTCATCTTGGCTCTGCATCAGGCATGAAAAGGCTCTTGACATGGTGGTAGTACAAGTGGGAAAAGAAACTCAAATCCTATTTTCCTTTTAGAAACTTCTTAAAGTAATGCTCACTAACCCCAGACACAAGCCTCTGAGAAGCTTTTCCTAATCCTCATCATTGTATATAACCCAGTACTTGCCTTACTGTTTTGGGATGGTTGTAACAAATTGCTATAACTTATGAAAATATAAATTATTTCTTAAGTATTTTAAAGTCTGGAGTGTCTGAGATTAAAACGCCAAAATATTTCCAAGACTGATGAAGGTCAAGTTCCTGGATCATCATGGCTAGATTCTCATTGTTTTTTTTTTTTTTTTTTTTAATCTTTTTGAGACAGGGTCTCACTATGCAGTTCAGGCTGGCCTGGAGCTCACTTTGTAGCTCAGGCTGGTCTCAAACTCACAACAATCCTCCTGCCTCAGCCTCCCAAGTGCTGGGATTACAGGCATGTGCCACCACGCCTGGCTTTTTCTTTTCTTTTCTTTTTTTTTTCTTTTTTTGCAGTATTGGGGATTGAACTCAGGACCTTGTGCTTGCTGGGCAAGTGCTTACTCTACTGAGCTATCTCCCCAGCTAGATTCTCATTGTGATGTTTCCGAATAAAAGTAGTAAAAATGGTTTAGGCTCCTTTCATAAAGATATTAATCCTATTCATGAGAGTTCTACCTTTAAAATAGGACAGGATACCTTTAGAGCAGGCTCTTCACAAAGCTTTACTTTCAAAAATGATTCCAGTAGATCCTGAGTTTCTCCATTGCAATCCAGATCAATACTCCCATGAAACCAATTTAACTATGTTCAACTTGAGTTCATGATTTCATGGTGCAATCAAGTACCTGTATCATTATTTATCCCTACTCTTATTTATTAAAATTCTTGTTATATAACTTTTATCGGTCACACATTTTTGTGATGAGAAAAAGATCTACCTATTGCAGGGGCCCAATACTTGTTTTAAATTTAAGTAAAATTATAAACATTTCATGAACATGCATTCATTGTAAAACTAATTCTCTTATTCTGGTTTTCACATTTAAATGCAGTACCTCACTTTAGGTAATGGAATAGATTGGATGCATAAGGAAGGGGAAATTATCAGGGAGATAATTAGAACATATGGAGTATAGGAAAATTATCACTCCTTTAACAGGCTTGCTCCTTCACATAAGTCACTCTTTAGATGAGTGGAAACACAGGGAACACTATATTATGGGGAAAAATATTTGTACTTAGTGTGATTTATGCATGCCTTCTTTCTGAGTCATCTTTGGCTAGTAGAACAAAACACTATAAACTTGTTCATTTAATTCTCAGGCATTTATTTTTATTGGTTCTAAAATTCAGATGATTCAAGCACTAGATGTTACATGATTTATTTATTTTCTTCTCACCTAATTTGTAGGCATTCAGTCTTGCTGTCTGATCACAAGAAGCAGAGACAGGAAGCATTAGTGTCTTCCTCTTCAGATAAGATACTTGATTGCATCATGAGGGGTCCACCCTCACATCAACATAATTTCCCACTAATAGTCCAGTCCCCTAATACTGCCAATATAGGAGTCCGGGCTTCAACATGAATTTCATGGGACACAAACACTGAGTGGATGAACTAGTTCTTTCAGCAAAATTTGGTGCACTGCAATAAAGCAGAACATAGTATAACTGAGGCAAAAGCACATGATCTAGAAACAAATAACTTGTGGTTTTTGCTTATAAGAGTTATATGCATTCACAGTCATTAAACCACATCAAATAGTATAGAGTTCTATTGAAATATGACAAGCCTTATTAAATCAGACAAACAGCAACTTATGTGATGAGGATAAGCCTGTGAATCCATGCATTTCCTCATCCTCATACCACATTGCAGTACGTTGCCAAAAAGTAGGAAAATATATCATTCAAGAGGTACTATGGATATCTAGCTATAGGCTAGGTCCCATTTCAAAATTACACTTGGTGTCTGATGAATATGCTCTGATCTATCACAACAACTTTTATTTGTAGTGTTTTGTCACATGTCAATGTCATTGTTCACTTTGCTCTCTCTGTGTATTCATGCTTCCCTCAGGGAATGCTGGAAGTGCTTCCTTCCGTATATTGAAGTTCAACCAGTTTTTTTATTCTGATCGTGGTGACAAAATGAGCAGAAACCAATTCACGAGATCATTATTTCTGATGTTAGTGGCTATCATGGAAATTCTAAAGCCATTCATTCTTTAAAATAAGCACATATAAAATAAATTACAGGCCATTTCTGATAGTTCGCTTGCACTGTGAACCCACACCTCCCTCAAGTTGCTTCAAAGCAAGCAAAGCAAAGCATACAAATGAAAGGCTTTGGACGACAGAGAGGAAAAGCCAGGATGTGCTAGGTTAGGCCAAACGCAGGCAACCAGTTGAGAAAATGAACAGAGAAAGACTTTTCCATTCTATCAGTAATTAAAATGCATACAAGAAAGCTCTCAAACCTGAAATTAGAAATGAATAAGGAAGTTACTTTTAGATTGCAGCCTTGTTTATTCTAGAGAATAATATAAAGATGAAACTATAGTACAAAAGATATCCAAGCCAGTTACCACACACTTCGATCTGCACAGCAAACATTTAAACCAAAACACAGTAGTATTCCCTACATAGTTCTTTATTCTATAGCACATTAGATTTCAAAACTATGTTTGATTAATTGAAGGATAACTGCTTTCCTGTATGCATGAGAAACCCCTAAGCCATGCTCTAGCACCAAATTAAATCCCATGGATTTAACTAAGGAAAACTTTGCGCAATTATGCATGATAGATCTACTTCAAATCAATTAAAGAAGGCACTAAGGATTGCGATACAGAGCCACTGAGTAAACTAGACTCTCACACTGCAGCCATCTCATCACTGACACCCGAATAGTGCTAGTGAGCACAAACAACGAAAATATGAAAGGTCCCAAAGCATGTTCTAGAAGCCAGACTTGAGTAGTAATTCTTTCCGATGCTCCCTGATCAGAGCCCAGTTCCTTGGTTCTAACATAGATGCAAGAGAAGCTGACAGAGATCGTAGTTTTGTGTGTTGAGGTAGAAATAATTAGGGATGGGGATGTAGCTCAGTGGCATAAACAACGGCCTGGCAATGACAAGTTTCCGAGTTCAATCTCCGGTACACAAAATAGGCCTTTTAAATGATTTATGCTGTCTACTTTTGGACAGATGTTGCTTTTGCTTCTTATAATTGTACTACCCTTGGAATTACTTGTAATATTAACTAACAATCAAATTTAAAGAAGATTGTAGTTAAATCAGAAAAATTAGATTATTATCAATGATATGAATAACTGTTTAAATAGAAGTTAAGCTTATATTTGAAATGTTCAAATTCTGTCAATCAGAATTACACTTATTTAGCTGTGTATAACTTTAAGGCAGCTAGAAAATGCTATCTTGAAGAAGCACATTTAAATGGCATAAAATAATTTATCATTTAAGAAAAGAAGATTGTTTTTGGCACAAGGAAGTGAGACAACCAGCACAAAAGTGGTTTATGATTGCTAAAGCTCAGCATACTAAGCATCAGCATAATGGTCAGCCGTGATATAATCCATAATGTTCTAAAGTCCTTTAATTTTGGGTGAAATAAATGATGTACAAATTGCGTTTGAAAATACCTTTAACTATTTCCAGTTACAAGTAGTAGCAAATGGTTATTGACTGGTTCACTTGTATTGTGTGATAAGCAAAAGCTTGGGAAAAATTGATACCCATAAGTGTGATCTAACAAGCAAAAGCTTGGGAAAAATTGATACCTATAAGTGTGATCTAACAAGCAGATTGACACCTTTCTTTCATACAGAGTTGTCTAGGCAAAGGCTGAGGAATATTTGATATTGAAAATATTTTTTCTAAGCTTACTCTATTATCAAGTTTGAAATAAGTGTTGTTTTTCATTGGCATAAAAAATCCATGGTGGGGCTGTGGATACAGCTCAGCAGTACAGCGCCTGCTTGGCAAGCACAAGGTCCTGAATTTAATTCCTGGCACCAAAAAATGAACCAACAAAAACACCAAACCCCTACAAACAAAAACTGAACAAGACTGGGCATGGTGGTACATGGAATCTCAGCTCTTGAGAGGCTGAACACAGCTGGATCATTGTGTGTCCAATCTATGTAGTGAGACCCTGTAGACCCTGCACAACCTTACCAAAAGACAAACAAACAAACCAAGGCCACATGGCCAAAATATTAAAAACTCATTCATTTAGCATTGTAAATTTGCTTGGTATTTTATAATTAGTAATATCTAGATTAAAATGTAAAATATAGTCAATGAGAAGTTATCAATCTATGTCAATCCCATAAATGATTTTCTACACAATTCCCTCTAAACAATGTGAAAGCAAGTTACCAGAGAAATGAACTGACCATATTTACAGTTCTTCCAAAAACTAATTGTGCTCAACTGTCTGTTTTATTGAGACGAAAATGGCAATGTGAATGTGAGGTAACAATGTCTGTATACAATTCATTAGGAAAATGTTTTAGAAATCACTGATCTGTACAAAGCTGAAATCTCTAGCAGGGATAAATGCACTGGTAATTTTCTGTTTCCCTGAAGCTTCCAGGAACATTTGTGTTCCTCATTTTCTGTACTCTTGAAAGGAAAAAGGGATATAGGGATGTATATTTTTTTCTGCTTCAGGCACATCACTACTGTGTGACTCTGAAACATTTGCTGTCTTTCTCTCCCCTTGGGATCAAATGAAATATTTTGCCAGCACATGTAATGAGAACCATTCATATTCAGGATAGCTTTCTTAAGTGAAGGCTATTGGCTGAGCTGGAACATATGTATTAACAAAATAGACACATCAAGAAAGGTCTTCAGACTGCAACTATAAGGAAAGCAAGTAGTGTGAGATTTGCACTTCTACCAACAGGATCCTAGGAAGGGAATTTCTTGCATGATTGAAAATTCTTTCTAAAGCTTTACCTAGAGGTCATCATCAAAAACAAATGTATAAACTGCTCCTGTATGATTTCATTTTCTGTAAGGTTAAAATAAATTTTAGAATAGTAGGAAATGTTTCTTCACAACAACTGTTACCCTACACAAATTTACATCTAGGGAAAACAAAGGAAGCTCATTTATTCTAACAGTTGAAGGTAAAATGTTGGGCCCAAAATTACCTGCTGAAATAACTCTGCAAACAATAAAACTATGCCTCTATGTTTTTCCTTCCGTTAAACATAACCACAATAGCTCTCACACCTTTTTTCAAGGCTTTGACAGAATTTAGTTTCCTATCTTGTCTGAGACAGATATTTAAATAACTATTTAGGTAATAGTCCACAAGTATCTATCTTCCACTTCATCACCAATAATGACATAAGTAAATAATTCCAGAGGCAGATTCACACTGTAAGCTGGACGCTTTAACATTGCCCTTACGAATATAACCCATTCTGGCCTTAAGAAACTGTAGTTACTAATCATACTTCTTTTCCTTCAGGACTATTGCATAGCCAGATAACTCTTGACAACTATTAGCATCATATATACCTTAGAAAGTAATGATAGTAGACTTCTTCCTCAGAGTACAGTAAATAGTTATCTTAGAGATAACTTCAAAGTATATGACTAATACAATTTTTGAACAGATGACCCAATTGTGAATAATCACTTTTTGGTTAAGAGCTTATTTTTCATTTCACCCTATGTATTTTATAACATGAAAAACCCTTCCATGGATAAAACACTCAATTTTTGCCCTAATAAATATTTTACAAAGAATAGAGCAAACACTATCATTCTAGTTTGCTGCAAAGAAACTAATGTTCTAGAATATTAAGGCTGATTCAACTACATATGCTAGGCATCCCTGATTTTTACATATTTGTCAACAATCAAATGCAAGCTGTGGCAACTGTCTCGTCCTACACACAGTGATTACTTCTAAAAAAGGAGTAGTGAGGTAGGAGCCCAAAAGATTCTTCTATTATTTATCCTAACATTAGCTTTCTATGGAAACAGTGACACTTTTTTGGTAGAAAAAATTAATAAAGAATATTATCTGCTTCAGGAGGAGTCCACACATTTTCTTTATCCTGCCAATAAATAGGAGGGTTTGTGAGTTTGATAGGTTGTTTTCCTCTCATCATTTGTAGATTTTCTTAGCTAATGAACTAGTCTACAAGAGAGGACATGACATATTTATCTCTGAGCTAAATAATTTTGAGCAAAAAACTCAAAGGTAGGCCATAACTATGTCTTAATGGTATTGAATAAAAAGCAAAACAAAAACATAGTTTTATAGGTTCCTAGAAGCTGAAGAATTGAGTGGAACAAATATGGATACAATATGAAATAAAGCATAATGAACACCAATATGGTAGCCAGAATTCAGGCATTTATAAGGATCTTATCTAAGAGGAATCTATTGGTTAGTATTCTCTAGGACAAACAAAATTCGATAGAAAATGTGTGTGTGATTATGTAATGAGATTTATTATGTAGGCTTACAAGGATCACAGGCAGGAGAGCTGAGTGCATAATGGCCCTCTGACCTCTGGAAAACCATTGGATTCAGTAACTACCTAGAACAAAAAAAGTGAAAGCCACAGGAGAGGAGTCAAGAATGCATCAGCAGTCCTGGGTTGAAGGCCTGGAAGCGCATCATAGAGGTGGCAGTATGGGATTTTTATGGCAGCCTGAGAAAACGGGAGAGTGATGTTCAAAGGTAGTGGCCAAGACTGGAGCTCTTACAAAACAGGAGCAGTTCTTTCTTTGTTTATTTATGCTGTTCAGTCTGTAACTTTATTGGTTTTGGGTCACTCACATGAACAGGAGTTCTCTTACTCCACTGGCCTATGGACCACCAATAATCCACATAAACTCACAGAATTGAACGTGACTGTTCAGCTAGGCATTTTTTAAAAAATGTATTTGATTCAGGGTCTCACAATGCAGTTTGGGCTCATAGAGATCCTCCTGTTTTCAGCCTCCCCAACACTGGGACAACAGGCACAAGCTACCACGCTCAGATTCAGTGGCTGGCTCAGTTTGCCCAAGGGTGGGGCTGACATGGCACATGGTGCCGGGGATAGAACCCTGTTCCTTTGTGCTTCATTAAGCAGGTGCTTAGCCCACTAAGCACTGGCCCCGCAGGGCATTTCTTAATCCTTTCAGGCTGATAGATATACTATCATTAATTGTATAAGAAACTATAGTGAACTGAGGTGACTTTAGACAATTAAAATAATCTAATGGTAAATTATAGTGGTTAGGCTACGTGATGGCATGGTATGTCTTGTTGGGAATGAAGCTGTCTGTACCTCAGGTATCTGAGATGAAGCCACTGTCTCTCATGAGGTTGGCAGGGACAAATGAGAGATGCACACAGCTCAGGGAGCTGACGCATGATGACTTGACCTCATGAGATAACACAGACAGCTTTATCTTGTCTCCATGAAGCCAACAACTGTCTGCATGAAGCTACCAAGGCACGACAGATTTAATATACTTCCCTTTCTAGAGCCTACCTTACCTTTCAACTCTCTCTATGGGTTTATTCCTGGACTACTAGTATAAGTAAATGCTCTGCAGTGGCCAGGAAGTGTTTGCTTTCTCCCATGAGGAGAAAAGGTGCCACTTGACTTAGGATTTTATAAATTGAGCCCTATCTTTCTTGATTCCCACCATCTTCCCAAAGTTTCAAGAGCTGCACAGGATGCAGCAGTATCTTAGTTAGATCTTAATTAAGGTTAACTAATTTAAAACAAAGAGATAAGGAAAATCCAGTAACCTAATCCTGTGTTTCCAAATGACTCAAAATGTAGCTGAGTGAAAATATCATCAGTGTTTTCCTTTTGCTCCTTTCTTTGCATAGATGTGCCAGATGTTCGCACCTTGGAGGCTTTCCAAAGAAGACACTGAGATTTGTGGAGTTAGGAGAAGTCACAATGTGATAGTGTTGCTACCCTTACAAAGAATTAATCTCTCTTCCAGAAATGAGTTTTGTCTCACAGGGATGGATGTATTACCCCAAAAGTAGGTTAACATAAAAGTAAATCTGGCTCTTTCACAATCTCTTACTCTCTCTCTCACTTTGTGACCTGTCACTATCAAAGGTGTCTGGCTATTTAACACTATGTGGCATGAGACCCTCATTGAAAATTGCTCTCAATGCCATCTTCTTGGATCTCTAAAGCCACCAGCAAACATAAACTTCTGGCTCCATAAGGAACACAGGCATTTTGTTATACATAAGTTAAACTAAGAAGATATAGTGTTAGAAAACTGCATGTTTAATAATAAAGTTGATGTACAAATGCATTTATAGCACATGGTACTTATTACAATCTTATTAATTATCAAAAGTCTCAGTTAATTGTCACTTGCTTGAGAGGTAATAATGGTAATAATTTTGCATTCTAAGAGTATGTCTTGACCTTATCAGATAGCAAGTTACATTTTTAGCTATAGAGGTCTTGCTTTAACTCGGGCTTAACCATCCAGCAGAAAAGTGTAACCACAAGGTATAAAAAGAAAAGTTATATACTGTTCTGTAAAAAGGCTCAAGTCAACAACTTTGGGCAATTGCCAGTTGTGCTGACAACTCACTACTATTATGGACTATTAGACTATATTGGTTATTTTGCTGAATTCAAATACCTATAGTCTTTGAACTGACATCAAGTATGAAATGTCCTTTAAAGACTTCTCCAAAAACAGCTTCTTTAACAGCAAATATATATTTTTTCATCAATTTTTATAATTGTTATAAATTATTTATAATTCAAGAAAATTATTTAAGTTTGCAAAATATCTTATGCTTGTGTTTTCATTGTTGTTTAAAAATGTGTACATCACCATGTCTGTGTATGAATATCTCATAATTTGTGAGTTCTAAAGAACATGCTCTATAAAAAATATTACCAGATATTCCAGTTCAGTTTTAAACTGCAGTAATTGGATGTGAGCACAATGTTGTCAGTATATAAAAGCAATTTAGTATTTTTAATCATAGAATTAGGGCAGCCTTAGTTTATGAACATTTCTCTTCATAAATAATTTGGTTCACAAACAGAAGTATTTGGCAAAAATTTTATTTGGTTGACAAACTACAAATTAGGTAATAAATATCACCATGTACATCTTCCCGATAGTCATGAAATTAATTAAGTTCATGACCTGGATACCATTATATGGGGACAATACCTGAAAATGAGCTTTGATAGCCAAAGTCCCTGGCACAGAATATATTTATTTATTATTACTAAAGGAAAGAGAGAAAAGTATCACAGTAATGAACTGTAGAAAAAGACTAAAAAATAAAATACAATATCAATCTTATCCTCATGGGGAGGAGATAAATTCATAAAATAGACCTGATTTTTATTATTACTGTTTTATCCTACATAGGACAAACTAATAAACTAATTTATTGTAAACATTAAATTAGTAAATACCACAGAATTGGTTTTAAGGAAAACAGAAAATTAAATTCTTTTTTAAAAATTTAATTATTTTTTAAAGAATACAAAATAGTAATAGAAAATAACATTGGAAATGATACAAAATTTCCCTAAACAAAGTAATAGGAATTCAATAATGGTTGCTGTACTGCATGATGTTATCTTCAAATTAGTTGTTTAGGTTATAGATAAACTTGCACATGTAGTTTAAAGTAAAATAAAACACAATCACAAAAAAGTTATAAGAAATTCAAAAGAAAAGATAAGACTAAAAAGAAAAAATTAAGCATTAGCTGCTACTTTAAAACGAACAGCAGAAATTGGCAGTATGATCATGTAAATTGTCCTGCATATATACATAAATATACTTGTCTCTTCTTTCTTTTGTCCTTTTCCTCATCTCAATTTTTCTTTCTCATTAAAAAACTCTTTACTTTTCACAGTATCTATTGTACCCTTCTAATTTTATTTACTTGTTCAGGTTATTTGTCAAAACATCAATATGTAAATGTTTTAAAATTTTTCGTCTAGAAAAATTTAATAGATATTGTTGATTCATTAGTACTAAACACATAACCATTAACATAATTTCATATTAAAAGACATCAAATAACAAATAAAAGCTAACACGATTATAGTGGGGGACCTTAGTAATGCACTGTTACAAATAAAGAGGTACATAGACAAATAATCAGCAAGTAAGTATCAGAATTAAACCGTTTATGAACAATTGGAATTGTCACAGTGTTCCACCACAAATCATCAAAATGCACACCCTTCTCAGCTGCACATGGTACATTCTCCAAAACAGACCACATGTTAGTGCATAGGAATGTTTAAGTAAGTTAGAGAAATGGGGATCATCCAATGTATGCTATTTCACAGTAGTGCAATGAAACTGGAATTCAACAGCAAAGAAAAATCACCAAAAAGCTACATAAACATGGAAAATAAATGACAACCTTTGTACAACCTATGGATCACAGAGGAAATTAAAGGTGAAACTAGGCAGCATTTACAATTAAGTGATAATGTTGATAGTGTAATACAACATACCAGAACTATGGGACGCAATGAAAGCAGTCCTGTGAGTGAAATTTATAGCAATGAACTTTCATATCAGGAAAGCAGAATGAGCTCAAACAAATATCCTAATGTTGAGCCTCAAAATTCCAGGAAAAAAAAGAATTCAAATCACAGGGAGGAAATTATTGAGGCAGGAAATGAGGGAGGGGCTTATAAAAATAAAAGCTGAAATTAATGCAATTGAGACTTAGAAAACAAAACAAAGTATCAATGACTCAAAAAACCGATGCTTCGAAAAAATAAATAAAATTGATAGGCCATTAGACAACCTCATCAAATCAATAGAATGCAAGCATTTTAAATGATGGGGAAATCACAACAGATAAAACAGAAGTCCTTGGAATGATACATATCTACTCCAAGAAACTGCACTCATATAAGATGGAAAAGAAAGAAGAATAGACATATTCCTAGACATAATTGAACTGCCAAACTAAACCAAGATCTGAAAGTTTGAAACCAATAACATTCTAACTCCTACTTAAAGAAATATTTTCCATAAAGCATATCATAGCATTTTGCTATGTCTGTCTGGGAAAATTTTAAATAAGATCTTCAACAAAACTCATGAAAATGTGAAAATTGTACTAAATAAGCCACTAAGACAACATGTGATTAAAACATGAGAAATGAGAAGACTGAATTCTACTTTCTTCATTCTTAGCTGGGAATGTGTCTATCAAACCATTTAATTTGTTCCACTCTTCACAACTCCATGAACAAGTACAAAAGTGTAATGTGTATTAAGTTTGAAATTAAAAGTACATTTAGGAAGCAGGAAAGTTTTCATATATCAAAATCAGAATCAAAATGGATCAGCTATATTTTCAAACATTACAAATTCTCGTCTTGGTATGTAAATCTAGAATTTGTGCTTTCCTATACTTCATTTTGTGTGAAGATATTTCTGTGTGGATAAACTTATAAATATCTTAGATACCCCTGCATTAATGTATTAATTTGCATTAATCTTTGTTTAACTGGAGATAAAATGGTGCCATAAATTTCAAGATCTGAGACTTAAGTTGAACGTTAATACAATGAAGCTGCTTTTTTCCTAGATAAGAAATAGTATGGTCATTGTAAAAATGCAGAAAAAAGCTTATTTGAAACTGGAGTCAACTATAAATCTTGTGGCTACAAGAGATACACAATGTGAGCGCGGCCGACTCCGCCATCCTCCTCCATCCTGCCCGTGCCCGCACAGCCCCTGAGACCTCCTGAGACAGCGAAACCCACGGCCTGAGACAGTAGCTGACTCCAGCAGCCTCCTGGATCCCGCCCCAAGCTCTCCCAGCGAGTGGGAATTTGCATGACTCACCAGGCTTGCCTGATCAGTGAGAGTGTGGTGAGGCTGAGGGAGAGCCATTGGCTTCTTCCCACGCAAGCTATCCGGTTCCCTGTCCCCAAGCACTCCAAGCCAGTGACTGGCCTGAAAACCTCAGGACCCACTCACAGCACCTGCCCAGATCCGCTGCCCTAAAGCCCACTGAACAAGTGGGAATTTCTCTGACTCTCTGGGCAGCAAAGTTCAGTAAGTGCAGAACTCCAGGCCCCGCATGACGGAGAGAACTTTCCCAGGGATTCCCTGCCCCCCACCGCCCATGGCCCGGTGAGAGCTCCAGGCACACTGTGTCAGAGAAACATTTCCAGGTGATTACTGGTCCCACACCACAGCCCAAGACCCAGAGCAGGTCGGCCTAGAGTGAGAACTCCAAGCCTGCCACACTGGAGGGACATTTCTCAGCAATCCTTGGACCCACGCCACGGACTGAAACCTAGCACACCATGACTTGTGAGTGTGGGCTCCAGGCCCCCTGAACCAGAGGGACCTTTGCCTAGCCTTCTCAGGTTACGGCCTGTAGACCTGGACCCAGCACAGGCTGCCCAACCCAGTACAGCCTACTCAGTGAATAAGATCATCCACTATCCTTTTGTGAGCCCAGAAGACTCACCAAATTCCAGGCCTGCCCACCTGAGGAAAGACGTGCCTGACACAGGAGAGCTGACCCCGGGAACCAACAGAGGGGAACCAAAGGAGCTGCAGCAAAAAAGGATCTGAACACAACAGCTAGATCCAGGATAGGCATACCTGGAAAATCTCAAACTTAATAGACTGGCACCCAAATCTCATCACAAGCTAAGGTTATAGCTGCACCAAAGCTCTACATCAAAGGTCAAAGGTCAGTGACATACAAAATGACAAATAGAAGGGGAAAAGGGCAATCCCAGATCTCGAGTCCATCAGGAAGGGCAGAGGACATTAGCTCAACTGTAATGAATGAATTAACAGATATAGCAGGAAAGGAACAACAGCAGAAAGATATAGAGGAAATAAAACAAGAAGTAATTCCCCAAATTAAAAAAGAAATATCTGAATACATAGTATCTGAAATAAAAAATGAATTCCAGAAACATTGGATGGAAAAACTATGCTCACCCAGAACAAGTGCAGAGAGCACTATTCCAACTGATATATATGAATTAACAGCATCTGAAACAAAGAAACAACAGCAGAAAGATCATGAGGAACTCAAAACAGAAATAAGTTCTGAAATCAAAAAAGAACTTTTTGAAGTCATAGGATCTGAAATACCGAAACAAGTCCAGAAATATACAGAGGAAATCCAACTTGGAAGAAACACAGCAGAAAAAGAATTAATAAATA
>PVKA01027908.1:0-14101 GCA_004027165.1 Ctenomys sociabilis | reverse complement strand
ATCTGAGTGAAAGTGAAGACAGAGTTTCAGATCTTGAAGATGCCGGGGCAGCAAGTGAAAAGGTGAGAAAGGATCTCTTAAAAACAACAAGAATGCAGGAAAAAATAATCCATCACTTGCAAGATGACGCCAGGATGAACAATGTGAGAATAATTGGTATCAACGAGAATGAAGGAGTTAATACAAATGACATAAAAAGAATTTGGGGAGAAATAATTGCAGAAATCCTCCCAAATATGAGGAAACAATCCAACATTCAGGTCACCGAAGCATACAGAACACCAAATAACCTCAACCCAAATAGAAACACACCAAGACATATAATAGTTAGGATCCCAGAAATCCAACACAAAAATAATATACTGAAAGCTGCGAGAGAGAAGAAGGAGCTCACATTCAAAGGAAAACCCATCAGAATTGCAGCTGACTTCTTTACACAAATAATGAAGGCAAGGAGAGCATGGAGCAGAGTTCTTCAAGTCCTACAACAAAACAAATTCCAGCCCATACTATTATACCCTGCAAAACTCTCTTTCAAGTTTGATGGAGAAGTGAAATACTTCCACGACAAAGAACAACTAAAGAATTTCATGATGACAAAGCCATCCCTTCACAGGCTGCTGAAAGAGGTTTTAGAGAGAGACCACAATTACCAGAACTCCATGAATGAGAATGGAAGGAACCCACTAAACAGGACAGTCAATTAAACACACGTTACAAAGGAGTAAACAATACCAGGTAAATATCATGACAAACATAAGTCAGCACATTTCAATTATAAACATCAATGTAAATGGACTCAATTCTCCGATTAAGAGAAATGAACAGGCACAGTGGATTAGGAAACAAAATCCAACAATATGCTGTATACAAGAAACACACTTAACTTAAAAGGACATTCATAGGCTCAAAGTCAAAGGAAGAAAAACAATACTACATGCCCCAGCACGTCAGAAAAAAAACAGGAGTAGCAATTCTGTTCTCAGACAGTCTCAACTTGAAACCAAGAATGATCAAGCGACACAAAGAAGGCCACTATATATTGGTCAGGGGAAAAATTCAAGAGCAAGAAGTAACACTCATAGATATCGATGCACCAAACACAGGAGCACCCAACTATTTAAGACAAATCATAAGTGACATGAAAAACTTAATGTCTAAGAACACAATCTTAACACACCCTTATCTCAAAAAGATAGGTCAACCAGACAAAAACTTAGCAAGGAAGTAGCAGAACTGAACCAGAGCTTGGAACAAATGGACCTGGTGGACATATAAGAGTGTTGCACCCAACCACAGCTGAATACACATTTTTTTCAGCTGCACACTGATCATTTTCCAAAATAGACCACATACTAGTCCAGAGGTTATGCCTAAGTATATGCAAGAAAATAGAAATTATCCCATGCATACTATCTGACCACAAAGCAATGAAATTGGAAATAAATGACAAAAGAAACCAGAAAAACCATGGAAACTAAACAAAACCCTACTCAACAACTAAACTAAATTCATGGAAACTAAACAACACCCTTCTCAACAATCAATGGGTTGCAGAAGAAATTCAACAAGAAATTCAACAATATCTACAATTCAATGAAAATTCAAGTACAACTTACCGGAATTTATGAGATGCGATGAAAGCAGTTATTAGAGGGAAAATAACAGCTATAAACTCACACATTAGGAAAACAGAATGGGAACAAATTAGCAACTTAATGTTGGACCTCCGCCAACTAGAAAAAGAAGAGCAAACAAAACCCAGAGCATAAAGACGGGAAGAAATCATAAAGATTAGAGCAGAAATTAACTCAATTGAGATGAAAAAAACAGTTCAAAGAACGCACAAATCAAAAAGCTGGTTCTTTGAAAAAGTAAATAAAGTTGATTAGCCTCTTGCCAACCTCATCAAAAAGAGGCAAAAGAAAATTCAAGTGCAAGCGATAAGGAATGAAAAGGGTGGTGACACAGACCTAGTGGAAATTCAGAAGAATATCAATCGTTACTTCGAGAATCTTTATGCTCACAGAATAGAAGACACAGAAGAAATGGACAGATTCCTTGAAAGGTACAAATTACCAAAACTGAATCAAGAAGATATAACAACTCTCAATAAGCCGATAACAGCCAACGAAATACGAAATGTAATAAAAAGCCTACTGACAAAGAAAAGTCCAGGTCCTGATGGATTCACAGCTGAATTCTATAAGAAATTTATAGGAGATATAATCCCCACACTCCACAAACTCTTTCATGAAGTTGAAAAGGAAAAAGTCCTCCCAAAATCATTTCTGAAGTCAAGTATAATACTGATTTCAAAACCAGGGAAAGACACAACCAAAAAGGAGAACTACAGCCCCATCTCCCTCATGAACATAGATGCAAAAATACTCAACAAAATCCTGGCAAATAGAATACAGCTAATCATCAAGAAGATCATACACCATGACCAGGTCGGATTCATCCCAGGGATGCAAGGATGTTTCAATATTCGAAAATCTATAAATGTAATACACTATATTAATCTAGAAATCTAGAAATCTGAAATCTAGAAACCATATGATCATCTTAATTGATGCAGAGAAAGCCTTTGACAAAGTCCAACACTCATTCGTGTTCAAGGTCCTACAGAAAATTGGAATAGATGGACTCTATCTTAATTTGACAAAAGCCCTCTATGACAACCCAAAAGCTGATATAATCCTAATTGGGGAAAAACTGAAATCTTTTACTCTTAAATCAGGTACAAGACAAGGATGTCCTCTATCACCACTCCTATTCAATATAGTCTTGGAATCCTTAGCAGCAGCCATTAGAAAAGAGGGAGAAGTAAAGGGAATAAGAATAGATGAAAAAGAAGTTAAATTATCACTATTTGCAGATGACATGATACTTTACTTCGAAGACACCAAAAATTCCACCAAGAAACTACTAGAACTGATATGAAAATTCAGTAGCATAGCAGTATACAAAATCAGTACTCAAAAGCCAATAGCATTCCTCTACACAGATAACAAGCACACTGAAAGGGAAACAATAGAAACAATACCTTTTACAATAGCACCGAGGAAAATGAAATACCTTGTGATTCACTTAACCAAGGAAGTCAAAGATCTCTTCACGGAAATTTACAACACCCTAAGAAAAGAGATTATAGAGGATTTCAGAAAATGGAAAGATATTCCATGCTCTTGGATAGGAAGAACCAACATCGTGAAGATGGCCATACTCCCAAAATTGCTGTACAGATTTAATGCAATCCCTATCAAACTGCTACCAACATACCTCCCAGATAAAGAGAAATCAATCCTAAAATTTATTTGGAAACAAAAACGACCTAGAATAGCAAAGGCAATCTTGGCCAATAAAAACAAGGCAGGAGGCATCACATTTCCTGATTTGAAATTATACTACAAAGCCACTGTGATAAAATCAACATGGTATTGGCAACAAAATAGACCTGAGGATCATGGGAATAGATTAGAAGATGCAGATACATTTATGAAAACACTCAGCCATCTTATCTTCGACAAAGGGTTACATAAGCTCACTGGAAGAAAGATAGCCTCTTTAACAAATGGTGCTGGAAAACCTGGCTTTCTACATGCCGAAAAATAAAACTTCACCCAGCTCTATCACCATGCACTAAGTTAAAGTCAAAATGGATTAAAGATCTAAACACTAAAACAGAAACATTCAATCTCCTGGAAGAGAAAGTACGAGGACCTCTTGAAGACATAGGGGTAGGTAAACAGTTCATGAACAAACGTATATTTGCACGGGAAGCATTTGAAAGAATCAACTGGGATTGACTCTTCTTAAGGAGCTTCTGCATGTCAAAAGAAATTGTCAACAGAGTGAAAAGACAACCGACAAATTTTGAAACAATCCTAACTAGTAAGCAATCATACAGAGGACTACTGTCTAGAATATATAAAGATCTAAAATATAACAGGGCTCTCAAATTTAAAGACCCAATTCAGAAATGGGCATCTGAGATGAATACACACTTCTCAGAGGATGAAATCAAAGACGCGAAAAATATATGAAAAAATGCTCCACATCGCTAGCCATTCGTGAAATGCAAATAAAAACAACACTGAGATACCATCTCACTCCAGAAAGAATGGCTATCATAAGGAAATCAACCAACAACAAATGTTGGAGAGGTTGTGGGGAAAAGGGAACACTTCTCCACTGCTGATGGGAATGTAGACTAGTACAACCATTGGGGAGGTCAGTATGGAGACTCCTCAAAAGAATAGGACTAGAAATCTCATTCAAGCCAGCTATCCCCCTACTGGGAATTTTCCCAAATGATTTGGATACATTGTATCATAGAGATATATGTGTACCTATGTTTATAGCAGCACAATGTGTGATAGCAAAATCTTGGAAACAACCAAGATGTCCATCACATGAGGAATGGCTGAAAAAGATGTGGCATTTCTATATAATGGAGTATTACTCAGCTATTAAGAATGATAAGTTTGAAGCATTTATACTGAAGTGGATGCCATTTGAACATATACTCATAAGTGAAATAAACCAGACACACATATGTAAATATCGTAAAGTCTTCCTAGTATAACAAGCGAAAAGCAGAAATACAAAAGGAAACGTAGAACAACTAAAATCAATTGAGTGAGATAAGGCAAAGTGAGCTGCAGGATACTAATCAGCTTTTCTTCTGGATGGTTAACCACCTAAGATCACAAGTCAGAGTTGGAGAAATAGATGAGCCACAAGGCGAGCCGACATTTTGGCCCTAGCCTTTCAAGGTCAGCGAAGACTCAGGACATAGGAGAACCTGTACTGCAACATCATGTAACTGAGGTGAGCTCCAAATTTTCTGAACAAGGAGATTATGGAGCCACAGAGGAAAGAGATCGAAGTTCTATAGTGTGCCTGGGGAGAATCACATGGAGGGGAAACTTTCTCTCAAGCTCTCACAGAGAGCAAACTGGTCAAGCATTGGCTGTGACTCATCCACATGGATGACACAGACAAATGATCTACAGAATAATGTACAGGACTACAAGATGAACCCTGAGGGGACTTCACTGACCACATAAGAAATATAAAGTTCATGTGTTGGTATATAAGTCTTGCTCTATCAAGGTCTTAACCATCCAGCAGAAAAGTATAAAAATGAAGTATATATCATGGCTGCACAATATTAAGCTGTACTGTAAATGGGTATGGGCGACAACTTCTTTGAATAACTCACTATTGTTGTAGAATGCTCGACTGTATTGGATTGTGGTGTTGAGTTCAAGCACCTAAGCTAGTTGAATGACAATGGAGTGCCCACCTTTGACAGGTGTAGACAAAGGAAGGGGTGTAGAAAGAAAAAATCATGATGTGTGTGTATAGACAGTACAGTTGGGATAGATAACGCTGTGCTTCTACATAATCCTACAAGAGGCAAGATCTGCACTAATGGTGGTTGGACAGGATATTATGTTGGCTTCTAGTACTACGGTCATCCACTAGGAAAATAATTATTGAATTTTTGATATAATTCATGTATGAAAAATAAGATAAGTAAGCAGCTACACTCTCAATTTACTGATAAGTGACATCTGCTAAAATAATGTCTGTAAATATAATATCATATATGCACCTTGTACGATACCAAAACAGTATGAAATCAGTTTGCAATGTATTAATTTATCGAATCTGTCTTGTTAAAGTGTCTTGAAACTGTCTGATTGATATTTGTACTTCAATAAAATAAAAAGTAAAATAAAATAAAGTGATACATAATGAGACATATACTATGATAACCCCTCCTACTATTTTTCTTTTAGTAAGTCTAAAATAATTTTGTATCTGCAATTCATTTATTAAATCATAAAATTTTTAAACAGTAGAAATTGGAAAAGTACTATCTGCCCACATTGCCACTTCATGCTTACTGTATGAAGAGCTTCTTAAACCCTCAAAGAAATAATCCCAAGGGAGTATTTCTAGCTTGGCTTGCTGCGTATTTATTTTTACTAACACTTGACAATTCAATCTACTTTGCAGGCTACTTGAAAATGTACCTTTTCCAACATCAATATTTAAAAATATGAAAGTGATATTTCTGCATAGCAGATCAGCCTCCCAATAGCCGTATTTAAGCTACATGGCATGGAAAATACAAAGAGGGAAGTTGAAGTCTTTATCTACTCTCCATTACTTTCAGTGACCATTTCTTTGACTGTACATAACAGCACCATGAGGCCTTTCAATGCAGTTACCTGCTCTAACTTGCACTGATGAACACTCAGCATTATAGCTGAGCCCACATCTTAGAAATTAGTCTAATGATCCCACCACCTGTCCAACTGTTAATGAAAGCAAATGTGCCTTAAGAAGCTTCTGCAAAAATTCATTTGCAGAAATTTCACACTGTTGTGTCTGACCTACATTATTTCCTCTGTGAAAATGAGCCCAATATATTTTGCAATTCAGTTTTACCAAATATTAATATTGGGATTTCTGTCTTCTATGCAGTGTGGTAGATTCCGAAACATCTTTTAATCTGAGTAAGCCATCTGTCTGAGAAGACTCGTTTTCTAATTATGGAGATCAGAAATATATATAAAATCAGAAATCAAGACAACATAATATAAATAATGTCAATGCAACATATACAAATTTATGGATTTAAAGAAGAATGTACATACTTAGTACAGTGACTGGCACTTAATAAACACTGTATATATGTAATTAGAACTTACCATTTTTATTTTTCACATTTAAATTCTCCTGAATGTTAAACCTTTAATAATAATGGTAATTGCAAATACTTATGTTCTAACTTGAAAAGAAAGTGTTCACAGACAGACTCTGTCTTAATTCAGTTTTTACTTCTGTAATAACACAACAGCACACACTGAGCAATTTATAAAACAGACCTCAGGGAAGGTAGGGAATCACACAGAAAAAGAGAAAGAGCAAAGAGAATCCTTGGGAAACATGTTTTTGTGGCAAAAGCACTGTACATATAACCCACTTATGACATGAAATTGTTAATGTATTTATGAAAGGAAGCTCTTTACCATATTTTTTTTAAATTAATGTATTTAGTACTAGGTCTACAGGGTCTCATTGTATAGATCAGACTCATAGTGATTTTCCTATTTTCAGCCTCCCAAGTTCTGGGATTACAGGCACATGCCACCATACCCAGTCTCAATTTCAGTCTCAGCTCACCCCAGGGGTGGGGCCAGCTACATGTGGAGCCAGGAATCTAACCCCAGTCCCTGCACTTCCTAGACAGGCACTTTAGTCCACTAAACTATCTAGCCAGCCCTCTAATCATCTGTTAAATGTCCTACCTAATCTCTATTTTCAGTTCAGGTGGGGACTAAATTTCAACATTAGTTTAAAAAGTGATGTTTCATAAATGCAAGTGCAGCTATTCTTCATAGAAGTAGAATTAGGGCTCAGCAATGAGGGAGAGAGACAGACAGACAGACACAAAGAAACAGAGACAGAGACAGATAGACACAGACACAGACAAACACAAAGACAGATATTAAACATTCATTAAAGTAATTCCTTGCAAATAAAACTCCCTTAGTTTATTCTCTAAGCCCATTCACTTCTTCATATGTTTCTGCTGCTGTAGTTTAGCATTTTGGAAATACCATGTGACTTAAAAATGTGCTATTCTTGAGAAAATTGAAACATTATTATTTTAAAAGTTCTGTCCTTTGTTCAGGCCTTCTATGAACCAAGAAATGGTATGTAGCTGATGAAATTTCTCTTAATTTTAGAGAAAAGAGCTGGGGAGATAGTTCAGTAGGATAAGTGCTTCCCTGGCAAGTGTAAGGTCCTGTATCTGATCCCTGGTACCAAAAAAAGAAAAAAAGATGAGAAAACATTTCTTTCCTAGTTTCTTTCAGACCCATGATGTTACATGATTTTCAGTTTTATTTTTGAGAAAGTAACTGTTGAAGTGCAGGTGATAGGACATAAGAAAAAGATTCATTCTCTGTATTTTTTCAATATATTAATATTTTTGCAATTATTATTTTCCTTTATATTTGTTCTCACCTGGTAGATAATTTTTATGTTACTATTTTCTTTAAAAGTGTATAGTGCAGACACACAAGGCAGGGCATCATGGAGAAACAGCAAAGGAATACCGGAGAACTCTGTGGAGGAGGCAGCCCAAGAGACATACAGGAAAATTAAAATATGTGCAAAAATAAGCTTTTATTCTGGGTACCTAAGATGCATTAGTAAAAACATAAAAAAATATAAGACAAATTTGAACACATCTTTCATTTTATTTTATTTTATTTTATTGAAGAACAAATAGCAATGAGAAAATTTCAAATCAAATTAGTAGAACAGATTGAATAATTAATACATTGTATACAAGTTTCATAGTGGTTGTTTGTTGTACAACGTGCATACATGATACTCTATTTATAAACACTATTATAGCAGATGCTCCTAATAAATAAATTAAGAAAATGTAGCTGTATACATTTTTTAAAGCTGAATTATAGTACAGTTTCAATAATTGTTGCATTTCACATTGTTATCTTCCTAGTGGCTATCCATAGTACAAGAATCTGACAGGGTATCCTGTCCAAACACTATTAGTACAAATCTTTCTTCTCGTAGAATTACACAAAAGTACTGTATATTTATCCTAACTGTACTGTTTATACAAACACAGAATGGTTCTTCCTTTGTATCACCTTTTCTTTGTTTAGTGATGTCAAAGATGGGTATTCTATTGTCATTCAATTATTATAGGTGTTTGAATTCAGTGAAATAATCCAACACAGTCTAGCAGTCCACAACATTAGTGGGTTATCCGAAGAAATTATTGACTAGAGCCATTTACAGCTCAGCTTATTATTATGGCCTTATTTTAAATATCTCATTTTTACACTTTTCTGCTGGATGTTTAAGACTGAGATAAAGCAAGACCTATTTAACAAAAAATGTAACTTTTGTATCTGATGAAGTCAGTCAAGTCCCCTCAGAGTTTATCCTGTAATCCTGTACCTCACTCTGTAGATCCTTTGTGTCAGCCATGTAGATGAGTCACAGCCATTGCTTGATCAGTTTGCTCTCTGAGAAAGCCTGAAAGTTTTCTCTCCATGTACCTCTCCTTAGGCACACTATAGATCATTGATCCCATTCCTCTATGACTCCATGATCTCCTTGATCAGGAAATTTGGGACACAACTGAGTTCCATGATGTTACAGTACAAGTTCTCCTATGTCCTGAGTCTTTATTGAACTTTAAAGGCTAGGGCCAAAGTGTTGGCTGACCTTATAGCCCTTCCATTTCTCCAATTTTTGATCTGAAAACTTAGGTTGCTCCAGAAGAGAAACTGGTTAATACTCTGAAACATAAGCAGATCAGGTTACATTAACCATTTGACTAAATTCTTCTCAGTTGTTGTTATATCTTTTTATTGTATTTCTTCTTTTGACTTCTTATACGAGGGAGACTATACAATATTTGCACAGGTGGGTCTAGTTTATTTCACTTATGAGTATATGTTTAAATGGCATCAACTTATATATAAACACTTCAAGTTTAACATTCTTCATAGCTGAGTAATAGTCCATATATAGAAATACCACATCTTTTTTAACCATTTCTCATGTGACGGTCATATTGGTTATTTCCAAGATTTGGCTATCACAAATTGTGCTTCTATAAACATAGGTACACATATTTGACTATGATAAAATGTTTTCAGTTCCTCTGGGAAAATTCCCAGTAGGGGGATAGCAGGCTTGAATGGTGTTTCGAGTCCTACTTTTGTGAGGAGTCTCCACACTGATCTCCACAATGGTTGCACTAGTCCACATTCCCACCAGCAGTGGAGAAGTGTTCCCTTTTCCCCACAACCTCTCCAACATTGGTTGTTCGTTGATTTCTTTATGATAGCCATTGTTTGCGGAGAGAGATAGTATCTCAGTATTGTTTTAACTTGCACTTCATGGTTGGCTAATGATGTGGAGTATTTTTTCATATATTTAATCGATTATTTAATTTCATCCTCTGAGAAGTGTGTATTCATGTCAGATGCTCATTTCTGGATTGGGTCTTTAAATTTGAGGGCCCTGTTATCTTTTAGTTCTTTATAAATTCTAGAAAGAATATCTTTGAGTGCTTATTAGTTAAGAATTTTTTCGAAATTTGTGGGTTGTCTTTTCACTTTGTTGGTGATTTCTTTTGATGTGCAAAACTTCTCAATAAGTGTTGACCCCAGTTGTTAATTCTTTCAACTGTTTCCCATGTGAATACATGTTTGTTCATGAACTCTGCCTACCCTTATGTCTTTAAGTGTTCTTACTATTTTCTTTTCCAGGAGATTGAGTCTTTCTGTTTTAGTGTTTAGATCTTTAATCCATTTTGACTTTTGCTTAATGCATGGCGATAGACGTAAGTCAGGTATTAGTTTTCTGCATATACAAAGCCATTTTTTCCAGCGCTATTTGTTAAAGAGGCTATTTTTTTCCAGTAAGCATGTTTGGGCCCTTTATCAAAGTTCAGGTGCTGGGTGTGTTGATAGAGGTCTTTGCATCTTCTAATCTATTCCATTGATCCTCAAATCTATTTCATTGCCAATACCATGTTGATTTTATCACAGTGGCTTTGTAGTATAATTTCAAGTCAGGAACTATGATGCCTCCTGCCTTGTCTTTGTTGGCCAAGAACACCTTTGCTACTCTACATCTTTTCTGGATTCAAATTAATTTCTGGAATGATTTCTCTAGGTCTGGGAGGTATGTTGGTGGCAGTTTGATATGGAGTGCATTAAATCTGTACTACAATTTTGAGAGTATGGCCATCTTCATGATGTTGGTGATTCCTATCCAGGAGCAGGGATTATCTTTCCATTTTCTGAAATCCTCTATAATCTCATTTTTTAGGGTGCTATAAGTTTCCATGAAAAATCTTTGACTTCCATGGTTAAGTGATTTCCAAGGTATTTCATTTTCTGCAATGCTATTGTAAAAGGTATTGTTTCTAGTGTTTCCCTTTCAGTGTGCTTGTTATCTATGTAGAAGAATGCTATTTACTTTTGGGTATTGACTTTGTATCCTGCTATGCTAGTGAATTTGTGTATCAATTCTATTATCTTTTTGGTGGTGTCTTTTAGATCTTCCAAGTAAAGTATCAACTCATCTGCAAATAGTGATAATTTAACTTCTTCATTACCTATTCATATAACTTTTATTTCTCCCTCTTGTCTAATGGCTATAGCTGACGAATACAAAACTATATTGAACAGGAGGGGTGGTCTTGTACAAGATCTAAGCGTAAAAGATTTCAGTTTTTCCCTGTTAGAATTATATTAGCTGTTGGGTTGTTATATATGGCTATTATCAAGTTAAGGTAGAGTCCATCTATTCCAATTTTTCTGTAGGGTTTTGAACATGAATGAGTGTTGGACTTTGTCAAAAGCTTTTTCTGCATCAATTGGGATGATCATGTGGTTTTTATACATCAGTCCATTAATATAGTATATTACATTTATATATTTTTGAATACTGAATCATCCTTTCATCCCTGGGATGAATCCTACCTGGTTATGTTGTATGTTCTTCTTGATAATTTGCTGTATTCTATTTGCTAGGATTTTATTGATGATTTTTGCATCTATCTTCACGAAGGAGATTGGCTTATAGTTCTCTTTTTCAGTTGTGTCTTTCCCTGGTTTTGGAATCAGTATAATACTGCCTTCAGAAATGATTTTGGGAGGACTGGTTCCTTTTCAATTTCACTGAAGAGTTTGAGGAGTGTAGGGATTATATCTTCTATATATTTCTTGTAGAATTCAGTGTGAATCCATTAGAATCTGGACTTTTCTCTATTTTCAGGCTTTTTATTATGTTTCGTATTTCCTTGGCTCTTATTGGCTTATTGAGAATTGTTATACCTCCTTGATTCTGTTTTGGTAATTTGCACCTTTCTAGGAATCTGCCCATTTCTTCTGTGTCTTCTATTCTGTGAGCATAAAGATTCTCAAAGTAGCTATTGATAATCTGAATTCCACTAGTGCTTTGGTGATTTCACACTTTTCATTTCTTGTTGCTTGTATTTGAATTTTTTTTTCCTTTTTTTGATGAGGTTGGCTAGGGGCTCATCAGCTTTATTTAGTCTTTCAAAGAATGAGCTTTTTGATTCATTGATTCTTTGAGCTGTTTACTTCATCTCAATTGAATTAATTTCTGCTATCATCTTTATGATTTCTCCCAACTTTGGGCTCTGGTTTATTTTGCTCTTCCTTTTCTAGGTCTCAAAGGTGGAATATTAGGGTATTTATTTGTTCCTGTTCTGTTTTCCTCATGTGTGAGTTCATAACTATGATTTTTCCTCTAAGAACTGCTTTCATCACATACCATAAATTCTGATAAGTTGTGGTTGAATTTTCGTTGAAGTGTAGATATTGTTGAATGTCTTCTTTAATTTCATCTGTGGCCCATGAATTGCTAAGTAGGGAGTTGTTTAATTTCCATGTAGTTAGTGGGTTTTTCTGGTTTCTTTTGTCATTTATTTCTAGTTTCATTGTGCTGTGGTTCGATAGTATGTATGGGATAATTCCTGTGTTCTTGCAAATACTTAAGCAGAAACTATGGATTAGTATGTGGTCTATTTTAGAAAATGATACTTGTGCAGATGAAGAAAATGTGTATTCAGCTGTGATTCAGTGAAACTTTCTGTATATGTCCACCAGGTCCATTTCTTCCAAGATCTGCATCATTTCTGCTACTTCTTTGAGAGGTTTTTTTGTCTAGTTGACCTATCTTTTTGATGTTAAAGTCTCCTGTAAAAATTGTGGTCTTGGATATTAGATTTTTCAGTTCATTAAGATTTGTCTTACGTAGTTGGGTGCGCCTGAGTTTGGTGTATATAAATTTATGAGTGTTATATCTTCCTCTTGAATTTTTCTGCTAACCAATACATAGTCCCTTTCTTTGTTTCATTTGATCATTCTTGGTTTGAAGCTGAGGCTGTCTGAAAACAGAATTGCTTCTGAGGTGCTAAGGCATGTAGTATTGTTTTGCATTCTTTGAATTTAAGCCTATGAATGTCTTTTTGAGTTAAGTGTGTTTCTTGTACACAGCATATTGTTGAATTTTGATTTCTAATCCTAATAAATAGACTGTGCCAGTCTATTTATCTTAATTGGTGAATTGAGTCCACTTACATTGATGGTTATAATTTAAATGTATTGACTTATGTTTGTCATGTTATTTACCTGCTACTGTTTAATCCTTCTTGTGCTGTTTAATTGTTTGCCCTATTTAGTGGTTTTTTTCTGTTCTCATTGGTGGAATTTTGGTCATTGTGGTCCCTCTCTAGAACACCTTTCAGTAGTCTGTGTAGGGATTGCTTTGTCATCATGAAATTCTTTAGTTGTTATTTGTCATGGAAATATTTCATCTCTCCATCAAACTTGAAAGAGAGTTTTAAAGGATATAATAGTCCCTGGGCTGGAATTTCTTTTCATATAGGACTAAAAGTACTCTGCTCCGTGCTCTCCTTGCCTTCAATGTTTGTGAAGAGATATTGGCTGTAATTCTGGTGGGTTTTATTTTGAATGTAATCTGTTTCTTTTCTCTAGTAGCTTTCAGTATATTATTTTTGTGTTGGATTTCTGGAATCTTGACTATTATATGTCTCAGCGTGTTTTTAGTTGGTTTGATGTTATTTGGTGTTCTGTATGCTTCAGTTACTGAATGTTATATTGTTTCCTCATATTTGGGAATTTTTCTGCTCTTACTTCTGCCCATACTTTTATTATATCATTTGTATTGACACCTTCCTTCTCATTGATGCCTATTAGTCTCACATTGTTCATGTTGGCACCTTCTTGCAGGTGATAGATTATTTTTTCCTATATCCTTCTTGTTTTTAAGAGATCCTTTCTCACCTTTTCACTAGCTGCACTACTGTTTTCAAGATCTGAAACTCTGTCTTCACTTTGACTCAAATGGTTTTGTAGACTCATGATTGAATTTTAAGTTCTTCTGTATCTCTTTGACTCTGCTTCATACGATCTATTTCTTTCCTGTATTGCTCATTCAAGGAATCAGGCATATTTCTAATCTCCTCTGT
>PVKA01027907.1:15508-30045 GCA_004027165.1 Ctenomys sociabilis | reverse complement strand
GCTGAGCAGCCCCACTACTGAGTGAAAGCTGCACTTGGGCTCCACCATGAAACACAGCCCATGAAAGGAGGGGACAAAGCACAAAAGAAACAGGAAATTTCCCTTAGGATGAAGGAGGAATTTAGATGACAAGATAAAATCTGGCAAGAAAGTAAAGTTGAAGGGCTGGCCAAATAGCTCAGTGGATTAAAGTGCCTGCAAGCAGGCGCCAGGGCTGGGGTTCAATCCTGGGCCTGCTGTGCTAGCCTGGCTCTCTGGGTACATTGAGACAGCAACTGAAACTGGGCGTGGTGGCACACACCTGTAATCCCAGCTCTTGGGAGGCTGTGAATAGGCAGATTACTTCAAGTACAATCTAGTAGTGAGACCCTGAACTCCCTGTAGATCCTTCCCTAAAATAAAAAAAAAAAAAAAAGTAAAGTTGAGAGTAAAACTTTCACATGTGTAAAATGGATACTCATGTAAAAACAATAAATAACACTTGGAGAATATCAGTAGTCAGTTGCTATCCTTCTTGCATTTTAAATTGATATCCCATATCAATTATGATTTTTGCCACTGTCCTCTCTTTACCTATGATTTCCTTTATCTTAAAACTGTTCTGTCTGTATTTTTCTACCTCTCTGATTACTCCTTTTTGATTTTTTTTGTCTTTTTTTTTTTTTTTTTTTGAGACAGGGTCTCACTATGCAATTCAGGTTGGCCTTAAGCTCACTTTCTAGTTCAGGCTGGTCTCAAACTCACAACAATCCTCCTGCCTCAGCCTCCCAAGGGCTGGGATTACAGGCCTGTGCCACCACCCCCGGCTCTTTTTGATATTTTTGCTGGATTATCTTTTCTTATGATCTTTGATCTTAGCTGCTCTTTGCCAAGACTCATGACTTTTCTTCATGTCACACACTTTCCCTTGTGAATTCTACCCATGCTCATGGTTTAATGACCACATCTGTGTTCTCAGTCTGCAAAATACACTTTCAGCCTAAATCCCCCACTTTCAGATTTATTTAGCCAACTGCCTGCTTAATATCTAGACCAGAAAATTAACACATCCTACATTGAACTCATCATCAGTGACACCTCCCAAGTGTCCTTCTCCTCCTCTTCCCTGTCCTGTACCCTCTCCTCCCACCCCTAGCACAATCATGCAGACCTAACCTGAGGATCTCCTAAGTCCCTTTCATTTTACCACCCCCTTCAATGATCACATGTCCTGCATATTTTTATAATCCTCTTTTGCTATTTCTATAGCTGTTGTTCTAAATATGAGCTTCATCACTTCTCTTTTGTATTATTTATTAAAATAAGCCATCTATTGATCTACCTATCTTTCTCCATTTAATTATTTCTGCATAAAGCTACTGCAACCAAGATGCCCCAGTCTGTCTGAATAGGAAAAACAGAAATTACATGAAACATATTTGTAGGGATGCATTTAATACTGTTAACTGGTGCTTATAAAATATAACAGAAGCTGGAAAATTGTAGGTCACAAAAGGCTGATGGTGGCTCTAAAATTTCCAGTTGACTGAAACGTGATAGTAGTTTTCTGAGAATAAAGGAAGTAGCTGTTATTGCCCATGATAAGGACTTTAGAAAACCACTGCTGATGTTTATAGTTGTCTATTCCACCATAGTGGGTACTCCATATCCAGTAGGACAAGAAAAGCCTGATATCTTCCAGTGCTCAAAAGTCTGTCTGCCACTGCTGGAGGAAAAATTGTGACCTTTGATTTCTTTCTACCTTCTGAATATGGAAAGATTCCAAATTCATATATTTTAAAATTGGAATAAAGCTAGCAAAACACCTGAGAAATGTGTTTCCAGATTTGCAACTCATCCCTTCCCAGAAGGGCGGGAGTGACTCTGAGGACAACAGATACTCACCCACATACAGCGTAGATAACCTGTGTCCTACCTGACTGAGCCAGGGCTTCCCTGCTGCAGCCGCTTCTCTGTCTGCTAACTGCTTTGGTGCTGCCCCTGCTGAAGGACCCACTTGTAGCAGCAGGACTGCGCTCTGCATCTTCCTGTGCCTGGACTGCTATGTTCAGTCTTTCCCAGGTGTAGAAATCCTCCTACATCTCTACCAGTAGCCTTCTTGAAAAACTTCTACCTAGTCTTCAGATCTCAATGCAAAGATTTCCTCTTCTTGAAGTTTCTTTGGTTATCTTCAGGAGTGTGGGCTCTCCCTCAGGTTGTCATTGTGCCTTGGGCTCACCTATTTATGAGGTAGATCCAATAACTATTTCTGCACCTGTCTGTTCTTCCACACTATGAGCTCCTTAATTGTTTTTCTTGACCTTTAGCCCCGACTGCCCTGCCTAGTGTTTGGCCTGTAATAATTACTCAGTTCACATGGAAACAAAGAATAAGTGAAAGCTTCCACAAAGCACTATGCCTCAATGTCACAGTATCATTAAAAATTGCTTATAAGAGATAGAAGAAACCAGACTTGTTTTAATAGAGCTACATCTGCTATATTCCACCCTATGAAACACAGTGTTAATAAGGTAGGTTCCAGCTGTCTTTCTATTCACAGCCTGTGTTCCTTGTCATATCTAAATGATTATTCAGCAGCTCTCTGTATTTCTATGTCCCAAATATATTTTCAAATGGTTATAAATTTAGAAGTAGTTTTGGACCCTGGCTGGGTACTACTTGGCTTTTAAAAATTACACTCACCTAGGATTGCCTGCTTCGTTTGTTAGACTGTGAGATTTTTGAAGAAGGAAATGGTAATAGGGTTGGGGATAGGAAAAGGGAAAGCTGGCCATCTTTCTGAACAGAGAATGAGGAGGAGTGAATTGGTTTCCTAGGAGATAAGGCTCTTTTTTATTTAAAGTTTTCCCACAGAAAGGTTTCTGTACTGGTGTCTTCTTCTTAGTCATAAGGACTACACCATCGAAGATGCAGCTCAGAATTGCTTTCTGTCAGGAGCTATCAAAGGTGAGCCTAATCTTCTGGTCTTTGGCCCTTAACTTTCTCTGTTGTAGTCTAACAAAGGTAATTGCAATAGATGCTTTAGTTACTTCATATCTTAATCACTAGGAAAGGAAACTTTAACATTTGCTGATAGAACATGAAGTCATCCCCAAATAATCTCTAAAAGAGTTCCTCCCCCACTGCCTTTGCATCATTTCCTCCCAACCAGGTTTCTTCAGATTCCCTAAAAGGAAGGGAGCACACAGCGATTTCGGTTCAAGAAACTTTGGCATCAGTAGCATTTCCTTTCCCAGGGACTTCACGGTGTCAGTCAGGGGAATAGTAGCACCTTATTAAAAAGAGATGTCCCTCTGTCCCCCTAGATGCATGTGATCAGGAAGAGCCAAATTCTTTTGCCCACAGCTTTTATTTGTCTTGCTTAGATGAGGGTATTTGACAGCCATAGGTAAAACCATGCCAAAGCTAGAGGTCACTCCAACCCCTATTTCTGTGTTTTCTTTACCTTCAGTGGTGATTGTTTTGCCCAAGGTCAAAGGAAGTTGATATAGACAGTGCTGAAATATTTTATAGCAGTAAACATATTTCCAAGTGTCTGTCCTGCTCATATCCCTCTCTTTGAAAACAGACACACTCCTTGCCCTCCTAGGAGCTCCTTCCTTCACTATTCGCCTTTGTTCTGTGAATACCTGAGACTAAGCCAAGGCTGATTCTGTGTCAAGGTGGGCTAGATAATTCCCCCTCCCAGTGAGGTATGTTGAGAAATACAGTTTCTATCTGAGCTCGACTGTGAATGAGAACAGTGCTAAGAGAGGTACAGTGGCCATGCAGCGGGCTGGGGGAAGGGGTGATCAGAGGCACAAAGAACTGTGCTGAGGAAATACCATGCCCAAGTTCCTGGCTTCTTCTGGTTCTGGCCTCTCCCTACCTCAGATGGGCTGAGTTGTCTGGTTTTCTATTTTAAGCCAAGTTGAAGTTGCATTCTGTCATTTGTAGCCAAAAGTTTAAGAAAGCCAGGCACAAAGGAGAGGAGCTACTTAAGCATTTAGTAACTCATCTTCTGTATGAAGGCATTAAGGTAAGGAAGACAGTTGAGGAGAGATCCAGAAAAGGATGATGTAATTGTCAAGTCTGAGATTCAGAGAAGCTGTGTGAGCTTTGATTAGAGAGACTGCTATGGTGTGTGTGTGTGTGTGTGTGTGTGTGTGTGTGTGTGTGTGTGTGTGAAAGACACACATGGAGGAGAGTGCAGACATTTAGAGCAGCTTATTCAAATCCCTCAGTGAAGTGGTTTGTTGTTATTACTGGTATTTCACTTCAGAGTCACACTGCAAGCTGTGAAGATAGGGAGGCTCCTTGCAGAGAAAAGGACTGTGGTTAGTGCAATCCTTTCCAAACCTCCCCAGCTCCCCCTATTTTCTAAGGCCGTGGAATAACAAAGTAGAACTTGACACCTTCTCTCTTAGGAAAAAAAAACAGCGTGAGCAGGAGGATGTCTGGACTCCATTTGTGGAAAATTTGGCTAGGAAGCTGCACGACTTAGAGACCTCTAAGTCATTACCTGGCAAATTCCCCGTGTAGGACTTGAGATGTATAAAACATAGCACATGCCACGGAAAGTACTATCTGCTGCACATATGGAAGGCGGTCTGCACTCTCCCCAGCCAAAGAAAACTATGGTGTGCTTTTTCCCTGGAGATTTCCATGCAGTCTAGGCTCTATTTTCAGGTACCTATTGCCTGTGTTCTTCCTCTCATCTTCCAGGAGATTAAAGACCACGTTGAGGTTGGTTAGTTCTGTGCTGCAGAGGGAAATCTGTGTCAGAAACACATTCCCAAGGACTGTTCAGCACAGCGCCTGGGCGCAGAGGTAACTGCTTCTATTATGTGGAGCTTCAGGACCAGCATCCCATTCTGCAAGAGTGGAGCTCCTCTCACAACTTGCTGCCCTTTCTTCTTTTGCATCATTTCATCTTTCTCTGCAAGATACTCTCTGCCCAGTTACTGAATCCATCAAACATTTTCCCTGGCTTCTCCAATGGCTGCTTTTTGCCTGAGCATTCAGCTCCTTCTTAACCTTTCTTCTCACCACTCTGTGTGATGAGTCTTGATTAAGTACACATCTTGCTTCAGAATATCTAACACTAGCCTCTGCTGGGCTAAGACTTTAGGAGGGAGTTGTGGTCATTGACCTGCTTGGCAAGGAGTCCAGAATGGGACAGAAAGCATGAGAACTTAGCAGTGTGGCAAGGAGCAGCAAACACCTCAGCCTTGGACTGAGTTATTGGCTTGGATTGGCTTGGATGGGGAAAGAACAGTGAGACAGAATGCATTATGTCAGTTGCTTTGGAGCAATGATTTTGATCTTTTAATGATGCCAGGATGGGCAATGTTTGGAGATTTACAGAGAATTCCAGAGAAGCTAGGAATAGCGGCATAATTACAGTGCAACAGTTATGCTAATTTTAGTAATTTATGAGAATGATTTACCCTTTACAACTAATTGCTGCATACATGGTAGCTATTATGCACATCATTAATAGGTGTCGTATTAATTTATCCTAAGTTTCGTTTGATCATAATGCTACATCCCAAAGATTTGCATTCATTGTTCTTGTTTGATATAAGCTTCTGTTCACAATCTGCAACAATTAGAAGAACTATTGGAGACTGAGCTAGGACAAAGATTCAGTCTAGTTTTAAAAAGGTCATGTGAACCTGGTTATACCACATTGATTTATTTTGCAATGAATTTATGTTAGAAAGTAATACAGATGCCATTACTGTATGTTTTTCCAATTCATTGACAAGATCAGATTTGACCTCTGTTCCATTTCTCTAGAGCTGTTCTTTACTCTAATAGCTTGCTGTGGCTGTTTAAATCTTATTAATTTTAATATAGAAATTAAATTAATTCCTCTGTACCAGGGATATTTCAAGGGCTCAATATGCACAAAAGCTAGTGTCTACCTACTAAACAATGTAGACAGACAGTCCTTAACTTACTATTGTTTGACTTTACAGTGGAGCTGAAACCATAAGCCTTTGTAAAAATCATACTTTAGATTTTGAATTTTGGTCTTTTTCTTGGCTAGTGATATGCCACACCATGTTCTCGTGCTGGCTAACCTTCCTAGTAAGTCACATGATCACAAAGAAGCAAATAATGCTCTACCTAATGGTGTGTTGTTAAGCTAAAATGTATTAAATGCATTTTCTTTCTTTTCTTTTTTTGTAATTCTAGAATCACATTAATTCTGAATTTTACAGTTCAGAATTAATGTCACTACATGTATACAAATGGCGTAAAACAAGCACAATAGTATGTTTAATACAAAATAAATGTTTCATGGAAAACTATATTTCATATCTACACAGACAACCCATCTCTTTTCCAAACATAACCCAAATTAAAATTAACTACAAAATTGCCAAAGCAGGGGATGCTTCTTCAGTTTATGATTTTCCAGGAAAAATGGATTCATGACATATTGAAATATGATCTAAAGACTGTAGCTGAAATTATTATTTTTAGATTGTTTTATCCCAATGTATTAAATTGTAGTTTGGGGACATTTTTCTCACCTCAGCATGATCTCAGATCACTAATGCATTTTTAACATACAGTACTTTTATATTTTGAACATATGATACTTTTGTGCATACATATGATATGAATATGAATGAGTTTATCTGGATGTAACTCCATCCTAAAGTGGAGAGAATCTGGATATAGACTATTCTCATTGTTGCAGAAAGTTCTACTAGACATTGCAGTCAGAGTCCAGTTAATGGTAACAGTTTGTTCTATCATGTGATGCCTGGATCAGCTGGCTCTAGAATTTTCTGGATAGAGCCAGAGATTGAGTATCTTCAGAGCCCCATCTGTGGGGAATGGCAGCGAATGTAGCAATAATGAGATATAGACTCTCTCATGAGAAAACTGCAGTAGAATGTCAGCGCAATAAGACAGGAAGTGGGGAGAAACCACTTTAGGGAACATGGATCCCATGACTGTTCATTGTAGCAGGCAGTTACTTTTTACTATTGTCTTGTTCAGTGGGCTACAGAGCCATACTGTCCAGGTCTGCAAGATCAATGGTCTTACAGTAGCTGTGCACATGTTGCTCAATAAATTTCAAAGTGAGCGTATAAATGAGATGGCTTACTACACAGCAGATTTTTATAATGTCAATAACTTCCAAACATACAGAGCTGACTTGTGTATGATTTTAACATTTTTTCTCATCTGCTCCTCCAAACCATGCAAAATATGCAAAAAAAAAAAAAAAAAAAAAAAAAACCAAACCTGTTAAACTGTTCTTTCTGATGGGAGAGTATATGTTCAGATAATTCAAGATGTTTTTCTCAGGGTCACTGAGCTAACAAGTATGCGAGTTACAAATTCTGGGTTTAGGCTTTTGACTGTCATGATCCATGGCATTATATGGTCTCTTAGACATTTTCTCCAGTACAAGTATTTCTAGCCACATATTGGTGATGCGCTAAGATTCAAGGATGCTTTTGACATTTAGTGTTTTCCAGAGACCAGCCAATTCAACTTTGGTAGATTTTTTTCAAGTTGTCTGCACTTGGCTTTTATTTTCCATAAATTGTGCTTTCAGACTCTCACAGGCAGATTGCCTGGCATTCTGAAGCGGTGGCTTTCACACTGTGTCCCGTCAATCCCAATAGCTCCATGAAGGGTTTGCAGAGGCTCCCATGGGGGTGGAGCACAGTAGGGAGACCATGTGGGTAAGCTCTGAGCTGTTCAGGGCTGATAGGCTTTCAACTATTTTTATATATTGACATTCCTCAAAAAATTTTACTTGAAAAAAGATTCTTTTGCTAACGATGACAAAAAAAAAGTCACTGTTCTAAAGGATTTTTATAGCAGGTTGCTTCCTGGGACAAGAAAGTGGGCCAAGCTGAACTCTGCCCATGCATCATCCAGGAACAGCATTCATCTGCAGATCAACTCTTTCTTTCTACTTAGAAGCAACCCCTTGAAGTTCAGAGATTCCTACACTCTGTACAGCCACCCTGAAGCCCGGACAGGGGGTGGAAGCCATTGAGCTGGGATCTGAGGGGCCATGATTGTTTGATGGTGCTTCCCTACTGTTTTATTGTACTATTTTGCTCTCATTCTTCTCTTAGGCAGGGTTTCTCTTTGCCTGAGCACCCTGCATCTGCTGGGTCCTTCCTTCCTCTGCCATCTGGCTTTAGCCAGAAGCATCTTCCCAATTGCTCAACTCAGTGACCAGTGCTTCTGGGCTCATCTGGCCTACTGCATACTGCTCACCTATTTGCAAGGCTGGACTCTCTAAGGTCAGAAAATTTCTTGACATCAGCCTTTTGGTTTTTCCGTTCCTCCTTTCAATGTAAATGTACCAAATTTGATTGAATAAGCCTGGACTTTTACATTTTAAATCTACCTCTGCCTAAAGTTCATTGTGTAATTAATCTTAAAGCTCTTAATTTTCCACAGATATGTTTGAATAAGCATGATGCTGTTGTCCGCACAAAAAGAGGAAATAAAGTATGTCACATGGGAACTGAAAGAGAATGTTAACTTGTGACAGTAATTCACAAAAACCTCTACACATAATAGATGAGACCAGCCATCCTCAAAATTTATACACCTTGAAGGATAATCAAAAAATCAGTGTCTAGAGGACATCTGGGTGGCTTGATACACAGTAAGAAGAAAAACAGTCACAAGAAGAGACGATGGTACAATTTTTCCTTGTTTAAAATTTTTAAGTGTATATATAAAATCTATCTGTCTGTCTATCTATCTATCTATCTATCTATCTATCTATCTATCTATCTATCTATCTGTCATCTCTCTTTGTGGTTATTTTTAAATGTATAGTTCAGTAGTGTCACACAATTCACATTATTGTGTACTCTCTAGAACTCTTGTCCTTTTGCAAAACTGAAACTGTTTACTCCTTGACTAATATCTCCTCTTTCCTTCTTTCCTGGGCCCTTGAATCCAATCTTCTAGTTTTTATCTCTGTGAATTTGGTTTTTCTAGATACATTATACACATGAAATGACCTGGTGTTTCAATTTTCATTTGATTTTATGTAGCATATTATTTTTAGATTTCATACACGTTCTAGCAGTTCTCAGAATTTTCTCTCTCAGGGTGCACGCATTCCACTGGATGTGTATACAACATTCTGTTTATGCATTTATCTATCAGTAAATGACTATTTGGATTTCTTCTACCATTTAAGAGAAAAAAATACAGACAGGAAAAATGTTAAATGAAAAAAAATTGGAATATTCTTAGAAGGGCAGTGAAAGTGGTAGTCACCTAGTATGTTTAGCAAGCCAGATATTGTGGCTTGGTATAGGCTAAGGGATGATATGATAGGTTAAATGCAGGTAGAAAATATCAGCTGGGGAAAAAATAGTACCTCTAAAAGTTTTTGTTTTTATATTTATTTCCTGTTACTCCTTTAAGAAATTTTGAGTTGGTGCCTCAAAAAACATTATTCCTCACAATTATCCTATTGCTTTTATTCTGATTCATACTCATCAGGTAGATTTAATTGAATCTACAAAATGATCTGATATTAAGAAAGTTTCCTGGCTTACAGACATGGATACTTTAATCATGGGAAACAAATGTCCCACATTTAAAGTAATAAATTGACATTGTGATTTATATCAAGTCTCTCATGAATTTATTTAGCATAGGTCAGCTCTCCTGAATTCATTCTTCTCCAGGGGTTCCAAAAAGTCAATTAGTTATCATTTTCGGTTAATATTTTTCCTAACTACTGATACACTTAGTGATGTATTTAATGTTTATGGAAACCTCTTAGGAGTCTTAGTTTTCCTAGCACTATAAAGGGAGTGTCATACCAAGCTATAAATAGGTTTTTAAAGAAAGTCAAACACTGGCTCAGAGTATTATTTAGTGTTGATTGTAAAGGGTGATAGGTTGGACGTGGGTACAAAAGACCAGGTGAACAGGGAGCAGCTATTTCTGGGAGTTTTGGTTTTCATGTTCACTTTCTATTTATTGTTTTATGATTCTGAAGGTCAGAAGTCAGACATGAGTTTCCTGGATTTCCAGTCAAGGTGTCAGTAGGAATGCATTTCTTCTGGAGGAACTAAGGAAGAAAGAATTCCTTTCCTCCACATTCTTGGCTTTTAGCCACTGCTCTGTTCCCTGATGCAGAGTTCCTTGCCAGTGACCAGCTGCATCAGTCTGCTCTCTACTGTCATCATCACACCTTTGCCTGGCTTGCCAGCCTTCCTCTGCTACCACATGCCTGTGATTGCATTGAGCCCACCTAGATAATCTAGGCTAATCTTTGCATTTCAAGATCCTTTATTTATATCTGTTCCTTTTCCCATGTAAAGTAATAGATCCATGGGTGCTAGGAATTAGGATGTAGATACTTTTCTGGTGTATGCAAATGTGTAGAACATCATTCTGCTTGCCACAGTACATTTCTTTCTGTGCAGGTATTTTCAACAAATATTTAGGTATTACAGCATGTGGCTGGACTCTAAAAATCAAAAGTAGAATTATTTAGAGCCATATTTTAAAATCAATACATGACATAATAAAGATATACAAAATCATCAGATAAAGATGGAATTATTCATAAGCAATCTTTAAAATCTTAATTACTGGTAAAATTAAATTAAAAGCAAAAAGGAGACTGACATAGGTTTACATTGTTAGTATTCACTCTATCACTAAAAAAGGAGAAGGAGACTCAGATACAGTCTTAGTTACTTTTCTCATTGCCAAGACAAAATACCCAAAGCACAGGAGTTAAAGAAGGAGAGATTTACTTTGGTTCACAGTTTGTAGAGGTTTCACTCCATACTCAGCTGGCTCCAAACCAGGGTGGAATGGCAGAGGGGCATCACAGAGGACAAACAGTCCATGGCAAGGCAGGTAGGAGGAAGGAAGAAGCAAGCATGGACATTCAGCAAGCCTGCCTTTCAGTTTTACTACATCCTGGATGCAAGCCTTTTGGGGGGTGCCACCCAAATCTGAGGTGGGGTTTCTGTCCTCAGTAAATCTATCCTGCCAGACCTTGGACTATGCTAATTCAAGTCAGTGGACGAATTCGCTATCACACTCCTTTAATCCCACTGTTGCACACCCTAGAGCCAGTCAGCTGGAAAGAGTACCAGCTATGAGCACAGGAGGCCTTAGGGTGATATCTGTGTACCAGCACAACAGATATTGGATGTCATTTTAATGCTTGCGGTAAGTATATCTACCTTTAGTGTAGATGATGCAGGACCATATCATTTCATTTCAAGAATACTTGAACCATTGGCAAGTCCAACTCTGTGATTAAGATTATATACTTAAGATTTTGTGATTATGAAGATTTATGTATAGAGTGCCATTTTTTCATGAGATGTTGGGATGTGTTGTACAAATGCAAAGGCAGGAGTCATATATTATATTTCAGGAAAGCCACCTACATGAGCCCTCCAGAATTCATGGTGTATATCTGCAGGCCAAAGGAAATATGTGATGAAAGCTACTAACCTAGGTTTAATCTAGTATTTCTCTAATCTACTCGATTACTGGACCCTTTCTTGTTGCTCTATTCAAACATCTCATGGAACACAACACATTTTAAGAAACAGTACATTAAAGATTTGATTTATCTATATCCTGTTGCATTGATTCTGACCTCACAAAACCAGTCCTGGATTTTCATATGGTGGGGCCATAAATTACAAAAAAGTTTTGATCAGACCAATGTCATATTTTTCATACATGAGGTGTTATATCTCTCACTGTGAATGAACACAACAGCTTTTTTATATTTACTCTTTTCTCATAAGCCTCTTGAGTCAATCTTTTTGTCATCTGCCTTCTACTTATTTGCAAATGTCTGTGTACTCACCATTATCTACAAAGGAAAGTAGGCAGAGCTTTACCAAAGTAATGGGTGGAAAATGGTAATGAGTCTTGCACTCTGCAATCTCGTCCTGGTGGCCTGAAGTCATGGAACTGCCTGGACTACTTTAGGAAATGACTGGATGTTGAATCTGAAAATCAGAAAGAAACCCTAATGTCACCATTTTTCCCCCTCAGGTGGTCATTTCAACTTTTTTTTTTTTTTTTATCAACTAACTGACAGGTAACAGCATCCATCTGTTATCCATGGTTACTATAAAGGTACTCATGCTACTGATCATAAAAGGGTCTCACGAAGCTTTGAGAGAATATGCATTCAAAGAAGACCAAAAGCAGGTCAAGACTAACATGAAGTTTTGTTTTAAAAATCAATCTGTAACACAAAAAAGATTTTTTTTTTTTTTTTTTTTTTTTTTTTTCAGGAGCAAGTTAAAGTTTAAGCTCTTGGTTATTTTTCTTACTGCTCTTAGCTGTATCTAGACTCTTGTATATGCTATAACTTATGCTAAAATCCTCAACATCACAGAGGAAGGAAGCTTAAAGAAATTTCAGATGAATGTAACCAAGTATTGGGTTGAGAGTTCTAGAAAAAGACAAAAAGACATAGCAACATCTAATGTTTAGAGAAATAAACAAAAGTATGTATTTAGTACAAGGTCTATAGGGTCTCACTATGTAGATCAGACTCATAGTGATCCTTCTGTTTTCAGCCTCTCAAGAGCTTGGATTACAGGCATGTGCCACCACACCCAGTCTTATTCATCATCTCAGTGTGCCCCAGAGGTAGGGCTGGCATGGTACGCCAGTGATCTATCCTTAGCCACTGTACTCTGCCTAAGCAGGGCTTTAGTCTGCTGACCTATCTGGCCAGCCCTAGAAAATCAAAACTGTGATCATCAAAATATATAATATACTTCCATAATTCATTAAAGATTATTACATTAAAAAAAAGACTTTGGAATCCCTTTTTAACACAAGCAGTGATTTTCCTGTTAAAGATACTATATTTCCTGCTTCTATCTTCTCAACCTTACCCATCCTGCAATGTTTCCTTTTTTAAAAAAATATGTTTTCTTTTTAAATTAACACATAATAACATTATATACTTAGGAGATTAGTGTGATATTTCAATATATATGCAATGATCAAATAAGGATAATTAGCATTTCTGCCTTATCATTCTGTTATGTTTGGAGATTTCAAGCTTCTACATTCTAGTACTCATAAAACGCATACTAGAATTTATTCCTCCATCTAATTTTACTTTGGTGTCTATTATCCAACCTTCCTCCTTCTGCACTTCCTCCTACCCTTATTAATCTCAAGTGATTACTATTACATTCTCTTCTGTTTTGAAATAAACTTTTTAGTTTCCACAGGTGACAGAGCACATTCAGTATTTGTCTTTCTGTGGCTGTATATTTTATTTATCATTAGTACCTTCTAGTTCTATCCATTCTGCTATAAATAATAGGATTTTATTCACTTATAAAGGCTTAGTAATATTTTCTATATGCATACAAATTTATTTTATCCATTTGTCTGTCAATCGGATTGTTCTATAACCTGGCTATTATGAATAGTGCTGTGATAAATGTGGGAATTCTAGTACCTCTTTTATATACTAATTGTATTTCCTTTAATATATATCCAGAAATGGGGTAGCTGGATCATATGGCAAATCTATTTTTACTTCTGAGGAATCTCCATACTGTTCTCCATATGGTTGTACTAATTTACATTCCTACTGGCAGTGCATAAAATTTCCTTTTTCTCTGCATCTTTGCCAGCATTTCTTATTTTTGTTGTTGTTTTGATAATAGCCATTGTGATTTCTCCAATGGGTTTGAATTTCCACTGCATGGACCAAGATCTAAGATTTGTTCTTTATGTATTTCCTAGGAAATTTGAAATTTTTTTTCTTCCAATCCACACTGGCCTAAGCTTACAGTTCATTTTTATTTAATGCTTTGCTAAATTTTACCCTGATTTTCAGCCAATGAGATAAAAAGTCTCTCACTTTAAAAAAAAAATTCGTAAGAAAGGAAGTTGAGTGGGGAATTCTACAAGGCACAGTTTTCAGCAAGACCAAGATATACAGGAAATAATGTAATGACACAAAGCCAGAGTTACATCAGAGTGAAGGCATATTTCTCTAAGAAATATTTTCTTTACATATCCAGTCTTTTGTGTATAGACAGTTTAATTTTATGTTGCATTAATATGTTTTCTCCTTTAATCTGTCTAGAAAGCATACAAAATGAGGAAATGTACTTGAGCTTTCAGTCTCATGGCCCCAAATTATTAAAAAATTGTTAAATATTAATACTAAGTTTCCATAACATTTAAAAAAATCATACAAATAAATGATTGTAAATCAGTAGAAATTTGGTGCAAAAACTGGGAAATTGTTTATTTTCAACTTTTTAAAAAGAGATTTATCTGGTAGGTTCTTTGTGTGACCTAGACATAAATACAAACTTAACTCTTTGAAAATTCAGTTACTTTAGATATAGCTTTGAAGATTAAACTTCTTCTCTTACAAAATTCAGGAGACAGTGGCTGGGGAGCTGGATCAATAGAATAAGCACTTCCCTGAGTTCAATCCCTAGTTCTGCAAAAAAAAAAAAAAAAAAAAAAAAAAAAAAAAAAAAAAAAAAAAAAAAAAAAAAAAAAAAAAA